>JAUTDX010004250.1:0-43233 GCA_030844895.1 Ambrosia x helenae | reverse complement strand
GTCGCTCTTTTTGAGCCGTTAATTTGAGTAGAACCAAATTGAATTGTGACCCGAGTGTGCTTATATATGACTTAGTTTTGCCCAAATCCCATTCTTTAAAGAACTGGTATGGATTTTCACCAATACTCGGTGTGCATTGTAAACGGACATGGCTTGATTATATCCTTATTGCTTGACCAGTCTCTCTGGTCGAATATCCATTGACCTTGGCGTTTGACCATGTTTCCTCCTTTAGGTTGGTTGGTCTATTACCATTTCTTGGTGCTTTATAGTAACTCTTCATTGTAGCACGCTAACGACCCCGTAGCATCATGTCGCTCACATGCTTACTCCAGATATCCTCTCCTACCACCTTTGTACATCCAGCATTTATTTATTTGGGAAAGTAACCCAAGTCCGTACCAAACCCATTTTGTTACACTTGTAATGGATCCATCTTTCTAAGCGTCTTTGCGGCACTCAGTAGTCCGCCTAACTCTGATGCTCGTGTCAGTTCATACCACTCGCAGAGGAGCACCAGATTATATGAACACAGCTGACACTTCGTGTTGCTTGAGAACACCATATAATAGCTTTACTACTAATTTTCAAGGTTGATTTGTGTCAAATGAGGCTACTTCAGTTTATACTAATTTCCTATCCAAAACATGTGTTCTAGGCAATTCTATCTTAGTTTTCATTATACATAAAAAACAGTAACAAGTGATCAGTAATTTAGACGGGTCGTGACATTAAACACTCAAGCAAGTAGCTTGACGCAACAAATACGGTCATTAAAGTTAAAAGACTTATCACTGCAGAACTTGTATATATTTCTATATATTCAACCAAATGGTTCTAAAACTTTTCGTAACTTTAAATTCATCGCTGCGAAGATCTACTACTGAGAGCGGGTCTCATTGTAACAATGGTGGATTCATTAGCTCCAGCTAATAAGGCAGCTCTTCCAGCCTCCAGGAAACCTTGTGACTGCATCATGTGCATAATGATGGGCTTCACCGACTGTCATATTTTTTCCAATTATTGGGGTATGTGTTTAGAATGTGATCACCGTTAAGCTGGGACGCGAGCTGAATCAACTCGACTTGGAACTCCGTGTGAGTTTCATATCTTCGTTCGGACCTCTTGGCCTCAATGACACCGTGATTTCAGGAAGTTTCTCTGCATAAAAGTTTCAACCAGTTTGAATACTAATTTATAAAGGCTAGAACTTTTTTACACAACATGAATCTAACATGAAATGTGCGGGCTTAGGTTTTGTCTAAATGGGCGTGGGTCCTAAATGGACCGTTTTCAGGTCAACCTAGCAGATTCACGTGTTGACCCATTTAATCCATTTAAATTTTATACTGATTTATTCAGAATAAAAGAGAGGTCTAAATGTTACTATTTTATTTAATATGCATTTGTGTTTTTGGTTCTAAATATATAAAAGAAAACAAAATCTCAATTTAAAACAGTTGCGTTAACCCACTAAAACTCGTTCAGTGTTTGGGTTTATGTGTCTAACATAATATTCGGGTTCAACATGTGAACATGACCCATTTAACACCCGCAGACTGCATTAAAAAGCAACTATCAGACTGCATTAAAAAGCAACCAAAATCTTTAAATGTATGATCTAAGATAGTGTTGACGCGGTTACCTGGACAATCATCGCGTGGAGTAGTACGAATGTTGAAGTAACTCTCAAAGGTGCCAGCCCACTCATCGCGTTTGGTCAAGAAGTCGGAATCTAAATTGAAGAGTTTCTTTACAGTTGCCGCGATAGAAGAATGCTCAAACTGTGAATACGGTGTTGGTCCATCGGTTCATGGATCACTGCATTAAACGAAAGATAAAAGTCAAACTCGGGTTGCCCATTTTTTGACTACAAATATTTGTCATCTCAAATGTAAGACAACTTGTTTGTCACTTAAAAAGTCAAATGTGAACTCAGGTTTTCCAAAAAATGAACCGTACCGCCCTACTGGTTCACTGGCCAGAGTGTGCTTATATATGACTTAGTTTTGCCCAAATCCCATTCTTTAAAGAAGTGGTATGATTTTCACCAATATTCGGTGTGCAATTGTGCATTGTAAGCATAACGGACATGGCTTGATATATCCTTATTGCTTGACCAGTCTCTCTTGTCGAATATCCATCGACACTTTGTGTTGCTTGAGAACACTATATAATAATAGCTTTACTACTAATTTTCAAGGTGATTTCTGTCAAATGAGGCTACTTCAGTTTATACTAATTTCCTATCCAAAGATGTGTTCTAGGCAATTCCATCTTAGTTTTCATATGCATAAAAAACAGTAACAAGTGATCAGTAATTTAGACGAGTCGTGACATTAAACCCTCCAAGCGAGTATCTTGACGCAACATTACGGTCATTAAAGTTAAAAGACTTATCACTGCAGAAAATTGTATATATTTCTATATATTCAACCAATGGTTCTAAAACTTTCCGTAACTTTAAATTCATCGCTGCGAAGATCTACTACTGAGAGCGGGTCTCATTGTAACAATGGTGGATTCATTAGCTCCAGCTAATAAGGCAGCTCTTCCAGCCTCCAGAAACCTTGTGACTGCATCATGTGCATAGTGATGGGCTTCACCGACTGTCATATTTTTTCCAATATTGGGGTATGTGTTTAGAATGTGATCACCGTTAAGCTGGGACGCAAGCTGAATCAACTCGACTTGGAACTCGGTGAGTTTCATATCTTCGTTCGGACCTCTTGGCCTCAATGACACCGTGATCTCAGGAAAGTTTCTCTGCATAAAAGTTTCAACATGTTTGAATACTGATTTATAAAGGCTAGAACTTTTTTACACAACATGAATCTAACATGAAATTCGCGGGCTTAGGTTTTGTCTAAATGGGCGTGGGTCCTAAATGGACCGTTTCAGGTCAACCTAGCAGATTCACTTGTTGACCCATTTAATCCATTTAAATTTTGTACTGATTTATTTAATATGCATTTGTATTTTTGGTTCTAAAGTTGTAATTTTAGAGTACTAACATATAAAAGAAAACAAAATCTCAATTTAAAACAGTTTGTGTTAACCCACTAAAACTCGTTCAGTGTTTGGGTTTATGTGTCTAACATAATATTCGGGTTCAACATGTGAACATGACCCATTTAACACCGCAGACTGCATTAAAAAGCAACTATCAGACTGCATTAAAAAGCAACCAAAATCTTTAAATGTATGATCTAAGATAGTGTTGACGCGGTTACCTGGACAATCATCGCGTGGAGTAGTACGAATGTTGAAGTAACTCTCAAAGGTGCCAGCCCACTCATCGCGTTTGGTCAAGAAGTCGGAATCTAAATTGAAGAGTTTCTTTACAGTTGCCGCGATAGAAGAATGCTCAAACTGTGAATACGGTGTTGGTCCATTTGGTTCATGGATCACTGCATTAAACGAAAGATAAAAGTCAAACTCGGGTTGCCCATTTTTTGACTTCAAATATTTGTCATCTCAAATGTAAGACAACTTGTTTGTCACTTAAAAAGTCAAATGTGAACTCAGGTTTTCCAAAAAAATGAACCGTACCGCCCTACTGGTTCACTGGCCAGATCAGTTGCATAATAAATTGTTTGTGTTCTTTATATAAGAACATAGACGTACAATGTTTTCAAAATTAAAAGAAGACAAAAAGAGTTTTACCAAGACTATTTAATTTAACCAGCCTGAAATATAACACGATTTTTTTACAAGAGTGAATAGCCAAAATCGTCCCTGAGGTTTTCCCACTTTTGCTACATCCATCCAAAAATGTTTTTATTATGTTCAAATTTATGTTGCGATTTATTAGTAAGGTAGTCGGATGATTTTGTAACATGATCATAAGCCATCGGACCCATTTGAATCATTTGACAACTTTTGACCCATTTGTACCAATGACGACATTTGACGCATAAGCTGTGAGTCTGTGACAACAGCAGCAACATAAGCTGTGACAACAACATGAATTATAAACTAAGCGACAAAGCTGTTATTGCGATCAGGAACAGCGGTTGCGACCAGCAACAGTATGTATTAAATTGTTCATCAGAGAAGGGTTAACCCATCAACATTTCCTTTTATATTGATTTAAAAAAAATGATGTAATACTTTTAATAAGGTAATAAATATCATGTTATCAAAATGATGACATATAAGTTAGAAAGTTTCAATTTGTTTATTTGACTCATTTGTTTTGCTGCAAGTTGTTCAATTAGACCACAAACTTAACTTATAATATAACAAAATCACACACCGCTTGTCAAATCAAACAGCATACCTCAGGGACGATTTTGGCTATTCACTCTTTTTACAAACATCTAAATATGCAAAGCGGTTTCAAATTCAAATCTTATACGAAAAAGATATAAAATAAAATATTTACGAAAAAAAATATATTTAAAACCACAAACTGGTTCACCGGTTCAACCGCAACTTGTTAAAAACCAGTAAGGTTCAACCCATGCCAACCAACACCGTCAACGGTCTGATTCCAGTCCTGCCACATTAGAAAAACACTTAAAAAATAACATATTCATTAAAACTCACCTGTGCCCTTTTCCACCCAAGGCGAAACCAACAACGTAGGAACCCGAACCCCTAACCTATCAAACCCAAAGTAATACGGCTCAGGACCGATCAACCCATCCGGGTTAGGAACATGATCAAGAGGCGTAGCCACATGATCATAGAACCCACCATGCTCATCATAAGTAATCAACAATGCCAATTCATCCCATTGTGGACTCGCCCTCAACGTCTCATAAACCTCCTTCACAAACGCCTGCCCAACCGCCACATCATGCGACGGATGGTCGTCGTTCGCAGGAAACAAATTCACATCAAAATACCGTTGCTCAACAACCACATAATTAGGCAATTTCCCTCTCTTAGCATCATATTTAAACTTTAAATCATATTCATGAAACTTAGTTATAAACTTAAGTTTCCTTAAACTTTTAAAACAAAGTTGCAGGGATATTTTGGTAATATATCCCAAATGTAAGGGCATTTTCGTCCAATAAATCAAAAACCGTTTTTTGTGGGAAACCGTTTATTAAATCTTTCCGTACGTTACTTGAAGCTCCATGTGACGTAGCCGAGTGAACATACAACCGGTTCGGCTGAGTCGACGCGGGTACCGACGCGAACCACCGGTCGAACACCGCGAACTCGTTAACCAACTCGGTGTAACTCGGTAACAGCTCCGGTTTAAACCCACTCATCACCGTCCGGTTCAACCCGTCCACACCCATCGAATTCGCCTCCTGGACGAACCGGACATCGGAGCCTGGTCAACCGGGTCGGGTCGGGGTGAACCGGGTTGGGACCCGAATATCTGTTCGTAGATGGCTTGAATTGAGTGACCCGGGTCGGAGTCAACGAAAACGGCGTCGTCGGAGACGCGGATGATGGGTGAGGTTTTGTCGGATGCGGTGGCGTGGTTGTATTCGGAGCCGGTTAACCCGTCGATGTCGGGTCGGGTTTTCTTGAGCCAACCGAGCATGTGATCGAATGAGCGGTTCTCCATGACTAAGACGACTAAGGATTTGATGGGTCCGTTTATTTTGTGGGTCTTTTTGTGAAAAGGAAGGGAATTTAGGGGGTGGGTTAAGGATAAGAGGTGGAGGATGACGATGATGGTGGATATGGGTCGCCGGAGATTCATGTTTTCCGGTGAGTTACGGCGGCTTTGTGGTGGTTGGGGGTGGTTTGATGTTTGAAGTAAAGGTTATAGTGGGGTTGAGTGACAAAGATGCAAAAGTATATCCTTTGGATATTAAGTTTAAGAGATAAATATGAAATGAAAGATATTATTATTAGAAATATTTATAAAGTGTTACCTAAAGTTTTATATATGTGACATTGGGGGTAATAGTTTTGAAGAATTTGCAATAGAAGTACATAAACTATGTACAAATTGAATATTTAGATCATGTATGAGGTTACTAATGTTGAGGATTAAGAAAATTGATTAGGAAGTGTCACTAGTAAGTTAAGAAAAATGATTTGATTTGGTGGAAGTAAAAAAAAAAAAAAGGAACGTTCATCCTTTGGGTGGTTATACAAGTTAGACAACATTGGCCAAGTAGTTACTGATAATTGTGATAGGTGTTATTCACATTTAATAATAAGGGCAGGCCTAGGTGGTCTCGATGGGGATTGCCCACCTCTCATGGACTTTTTATTTTCTAATATTTGTATGCGATTTATCTAGTGCAACATCCTCGTAAAATTTTGACACCGTCCCATGACATATTCGACAAACATAAGTTAAAAAATAAAGCAATGATTAGATGACAAACCGGTGCCCGCCCCTATCAAATTTGATTTATCCTTGTTCCATAGTTCGTTATCCAACCCCTTATACAGTTTGCCACTATACACTTTAACGCTATGTTCCAAAGTTTACTTAAAGTTATGTTTCAAAGTTTACTTAACGAGAGAAAAGAAAAGATAGGAAAACAAAACCCCAATCACTTTCTTTTCCTCTTTTTCCCATTTTTTCTTTCTCTCCAAATCTTGCGATTTGGGATGATGAAAATTAGCTCACTTTTCTCTCTATTTTCATCCCTTTCTCTTCTTTTCCTTAAAAAAAAAATATGAAACACACATCCTCTCATTTCCTTTCTTTTCCCTCCTTAAAAAAAATCGTTTTCACTTTTCTTTATTTTCACTTCTTTTCCTTCCTTTAATGAGACCCAGGAACACAACGTAAAGGTTAGTTATTTCTTGGTAGGGGTGTAAACGAGTCGAGTCCGAGCCTGGCTAGGCTCGAGCTCGGCTCGTCATGCTTTTACGAAGCTCGAGCCTGGCTTGAAAGTAAAACCTAAGAGCTCGAGCTCGGCCTCGGCTTGTCTTGAAATAATTTTAGAACAATTTTAAAGAAGCTAAAAGCTCGACTCGAGCTCGGCTCACTAATGTTAAATAATAGGTATACTATATATAAAATAATTATAATATAAAATTTGTTTGGGCTCGTTTAGGCTTGCGGGCCTAAACAGTCTTTGTATGAAAAGCTCGAGCTCGGACTCGATAACTAAACGAGTCATGTATAAAGCTCAAGCTCGGGCTCGTTAAAGCTCAGCTTGTTTGAGCTTTTTACCGAGGCGATCCTGAGCAAATCTCGAGCTGCTGCGCATCATTTACACCCCTATTTCTTGGTTAGATACTTAAGACTCTCGTAGAGATCAACACTATAGAATGAATTATAAAACAAGTTGGAACATATATCAACATGGAGAAAAGATGAAGGTAGGTTTATAGAAAATTGTTTTGTATTAAGTAATCAATCGTTATCATAAAGAAAATTAAAGAAAAAGTTGGAGGATAATTAATGATTTTGAATTTCTAATATTACATTTAATGAATTTGAATTCTTATAACATTTGTCTCTAGCCGTTTATGTGTTTTACATCAAGAGTATTGTTGGCAAAACTAGCTGGTGGCTGGTAGCTCGTAACTGAAAGTTGATAGCTGTAACTTTTTAAATAATTTTAGTGTTTGACAAAGTAGCTGAAGTTTTTAATAAAATGAATAAAATAACCAAAATAAGCATAACTAAAATCTTATAAAGAAGGGTTTTTTTTAATTATAGAATGGGTATTTGTGTAATTTACTCATTAAAAACTTGTATCTAGTAGGGGCTTTTCCTTAAACGCTAGTACTACTAGCTTTTCAATATAGAGCTTGTTCTACTAACCTAAAAGCTTCAAGCTCTTTCAACCATACAAGTCTTTTTATTAAGCATAAGTTTTTTCTTAAAAGCTCATTGCCAAACATATCGTAAATTGATTTTGTAATTACTTCTAATTATTATTATTTTTTACTTAAGAAATGTGAATTTAATCATAAAGTCACTCATTCATTTAGTAGGGGTTGTTTAGTAACTTCTGAATGAGTAAGTGCTGAACTAGTAAGAGGTCTGAACTATTAAGTGTTGAATCAGTAAAAGGTATGAATCATTAAGTGCTGAATAAGCAAGAGGTCTGAATTATTCAGACTCAGTATACTACTTGTCCATTCAGAGGCAAATGTCTGACTGACTCAAAAATCTGCTCACAAAACAAACAGTCTGAACGAACTATGTCTGACCAATTCAGACATCTATCCCATTAAAAGCTCAAACAAACAACCTCTTACTTTATATTTAAACTATTAGAGGTATCCAAAGCGATTTTATTCATGGTTCAACATAGTATGTTGGGCAGAATGTGTTATGCTGTCGCTTAATCTAAGACATATGCATGTCATTCATCACTTACAGACTTATAGGTTTCTAATACATTTATAAAGTCACTTAAACAATGAAAGATAACACTAATACATGTTATTTGCAACAGAAAGAATAGATAAGATGAAATGTCATACCTAAAGTGGTTGGTTGCGCGACTACTTGCTTTAACTTTGCGAGTGCAGAGAAATTCAACTTGCTTTTTGATTCTTGAATCTCTTGATCAACAATGTCATCATCGCCTAGTTCACGAAATAGCGCATCTGAATCAAACAACTCTTTTGATGTCATACTCATTGTCATACAACTGGAGTCAGCAGAACTGGTAGTGCGTGATAGGGGGATATCCAGATCAGTTGTCTCCAAATAATCACCCTCTTAAAGATAATCACTAAGAAGCTAATATGAAGACTCATTAGCCACATCAGATGGTCTGGGTACATCATCAGCATTCTTTACAAGTTAACTTTTAGAAAGGTACTATCATATACCACAAACACTTTGTATAGTGCCCAAGGATCCTCAATGTTATCAAACCAAACTTGCAATTGAATAGTCGGTCGGATTAATATTATAAGTAAGAAAGAACATGTAATTAGATTAAGTACATATAATGGTGGTCAAAAAGATAAGAGTTAATAGCCAAAATCGTCCTTGAGGTTTGGTCACTCTTGCCACTTCAGTCCAAAACCCAAACCTTTTACATCTGGGTCCTTAAGGTTTATATTTCTTGCCAAATTCGTCCCTGAAAAAGGTTTGGGTTTGCTAAATTCGTCCCTAAGGTGTGGTCACTTTTGCCACTTCAGTCCACAACTTAAACGTTGTCAGGGACGAATTTGGCAATAAATATAAACCTTAAGGACCCAGATGTAAAAGGTTTGGGTTTTGGACTGAAGTGGCAAAAGTGACCAAACCTCATGGACGATTTTGGCTATTAACTCAAAAGATAATATGCATACCAGTTTACTAGTGTAAATTTCAGTTGTTGTGTACTCTTGCATTATCCCCGTTAGTCTTTAGCTCATCATGGGCCAAACCTTCGTAGAATTGAAGAGTTTTTCTCAAACCATCAATCAAAGAAGTAGAGTACATCTCGCAAGACTCCCCTGTCAACCTCCATCACCCATTTTTTTACCCAATTTGCCATGTGTCGTCCAACGTCTATTCCTTCTCCACTTGAACTCGATAAATACTGTAAGGCCCTAAACCCGACTTCATGTGATTAGTAGCTAACTATGCAGGATTTGGTTTTAATTGAAATCACTTCCGTTTACCGATTTATTATTTGTGAGAAGACGACCCATTTAAAACTTTTTACATTTGCTAGTACCACAAAAACTACATTTGTAAGTGTTAAAACCTACTCTAAGATTTGCGTTTAAACGAGAGTTTATTGCAGAAGCATATATGTGTTCGGGTGTAGTCGGCCCTCCTTGCAACTTGATCCTTGTTTCGGGTTTCCCATCCAAAGTTTACCTAGAACCATTACACAAAGAATTGTTAGTCGTGTTGATATAACGCATTCGAAATAATTAACATATAATACACATAGAAGATTTGGAACAAACTAGCTTAAAGTATCAATCGGATGTTTTGGGGGTTTAACCCGCCGTAAGCCCGTACCTGGGTTTAAATATAGCCTATAAACCCGATACAAGCCATCGTAATCGATTTAAACCATGAATGGCAAAACAAGTTCTAGACTAATGCCCGCCGTAGGCTACGGTTACTAAGCCGCAGCTTACGATTCACTATCCCCAGCTCCCCTTTTTATCTGTGCTCGTCGTAGGCTACGGTCATTGGAATGTAGCTTACGATTTGGTGTTCCTGATGAAATTTTAACATTTGAACCATAGCCTACGGTTCTCAGCCGTAGGCTACGGTTGAGGCTTGCTGATTGGCTGCTAGACACCTCCAATTGCCCTGCACCAAGCTACCTTATGTGTGCAGCCCAAACATCAATCCCGGGTCACCTAGCACTATAACTTTAGGTTCCTATATGAGGCTTTGAAACGCATATAACAATTCCAAAAATCCCTTATTCAATTTTTTTTTTAATACTAAGTTTAAACTTGTCATTAAAAACCAACAAGATTTACAAGTGAGTGACGGGTAAACGGGCTACAAGTTGCGCCGCTACCCCCTTTTGAATAGCAAAACCAACTCTATTAAAAATAAAACGTAAGTCCTTGGTCGCTGGGGAGTTACTCTGCACCACCTTTTGTAATCTTTCCAAGAACCGAATTGCTTCGGGCGCTAGGCCTCCAAACGTGTGAAAGGCAAAGGGCACAAAGACGTGTTGGTTCTCCAGACAGGCAACTTCATGTTTGGCAACTTTATTGGATTCTGCTTTCAAATCAATTTACCTCGTATATAAGTTTATCATCTATTTGACCCGTTAAGGCTAAAGGTTATTCAAACCTTAATTTGAGTATTTGATGTGCCATCATTTACACATATAAAACATGCATAATTAGCCTCATAATAGGGCAAAATTGGTCTTAAACTGATAATTGAAGCTATTTAATCGTTCCTATTTGTATTTTTCAGGAAATTGGGGATCCAACCCGAAAATAGATGATTTTCGGGTAAAAACAGCTAAAACCGGAGATTCTTGAAGATACGAGACTCGAAGCATGTGAAGGATGTGTAGAGACATTCTCGGGACTAAAAAGATGATAAAATTGACCCAGGGTTGACCAAGCACGCCCATGCTCAGTGGTACAAAGGTCCCGCGCACTAGAAGACAAAGCAACCAACTTGGGAGACAAGAAAACAAGGTTTGTTAGCTGCCATGCCCGTGCTCAACATGGTGCACGCCCATGCAAGACATCAAGTACATAACGGAGAGATTCTGCAGCAACAGAACATATGTGAAGCAGGTGCCCGCCCGTGCACACTCTCAAGCACGCCTGTGCTTGCCCTGGCAGCTCTATAAATAGCAAGCACACTTCTGTCATTTGGTTTTCCATCTTGTGCCCTCTTGGGCTGACTTCCAAGCTTCTTGCAGAGAACTTTGGGTCGTGGGAGGCCTTAGGGCCATCCTAACATCCCTCCAAGGTTAGGATTCATCCTACCTTATTTTTCTTGGCCAAGAATGGTACCGTAGGTGTAGTTACATGCAATAAACGTCGAGGGTTGTGAGGATCACATTTGAGGTATTGGATCAAGGAAGTTGAAGGCTTGTCTATGAGTTGGAGACATCCATGTTCTTGTGTTGATTATCTATTATGGTTGTATCCATCTAGTATTCTCCGAACCTATTCGATTGTTAGACTTTTTATATTATTAGTAGTTTATTTTTAGTTATTTGGTGTGTTTATCTTCTTAACTAATTCTTGTTTGTTTATCTTTGTGACAAGTTCAACTAGTGATTAAATTAACAAACCTAAAATCAACCTACAACTTAACTTATATAACAAACTATCATGGGGTTCGTATGGCTTCTGGTAGTCCCGAGCTAGATCCAAGGCAAGAAAACTGGTAGTGAGACAGATCCTTATGATTTCTGATATTCAAACCAGGTTCTAAGAAATGGCTTCTGAGGTGGACCAGATCCGGGTGACAAGTTTCTGGTTCATACATAGCAGATGTGTGAGTGAGTTCCTTGTCAAAGGGAGGATATCCTACGGGCGCACTAGTGATCTTTGGATTGCACACCTTTAGGATTATGTTCCACTTTTGTTAAGGATTTCGTTCACAAGTCTTGGGGGTTAAGGGTTGAATTTATTAAGTCACATAATCACTAAACCAAACTTATATTTACCTGATCAATAAATATCTAAGTTGTCACTTTTAAACGTAAATAAAACAAGAATACTTTATCTAATTCTCGTTAGTACAACGCCGTTAACTTCTTAGAGGGTCCCCTGCACACAAGCTAATGGTATGTGAGATCCTTTGGTACGAAAAGCGAGAGTTGAGAGAGGTGGAAGGGATTCCTGGTCGGAATGAAGCCTCTACATTAATTTAAGAAAGTAAATTAGAGAACCCAGTGTTTAAAAGAGTGGCTTAGCGGTGGTTTGGGAAGTGCCTAAAAAGTAGGACTCAAGCTTTCCAAAAAGTTTCATGACTCATGTACGTTAGGTAACACCACACTTATCAACCAGAAGAAGACCGGCCTACGGGCTAGCAGTCCGAAGACACTTTTCTGGGGACTCGTACACTTCCCCTGTGCGTGACTGATAGAGTTGCCAGAACGTCATCCCTTGTTTATTTATTTTCCCATCTCCTAACTCTAAATGGGCTGTTCAAAACATGTTCTGCTCACCAATAATTAAAACTATTGCTACTTTTATTATAATTAGCCTACTTATTCGGAGGATCCCCAAGACGTGCATATCTTCTATCCCTACTATTTTATCTTTTATTTTAAAACCAAAATCTTTTCAAAATCTATTTTTCTTTTAGAACGCCTACGTTTTTTTTCTTTACAAAACCCGATTAATAAAGTGATGAAAGGTTAAGTAGGGGAAAGTTTGTTCTTTGGAATACGATACTCGGTACTTACCCTAGAAATCTATACTATACACGTCAGGTTCTCTGCTTATGTATTGGTTTTAGTTTCTAAGTAATTATCGTTTACTTATAAATACAAAACATGTTAAACGGTTTAGTAAAAATTCATCTTTTTCCCAAAACCAATGTTTTAAAATTAAAACATCAAGTTCTTGGCACCGAGAAAATGATATATTTTCTAATTGCTAAAATCAGGCACACCAGTATCCTAAAAGGAAAAAGGATATCACCCATATAGCGAACTTATGTGACATTTGATAAGTTGAATTATGATTCTGAATTGATTCTTGTGACCCGGTTTCTAGATTTAGCTTTTGGTATTTCCATATTACCCTTATAAGCAACAATCCAATTTAGCGACTCGTGGGCAACACTACTTGATTTAAACCCATTGTTTCGACTCAAAAACTTGTTTGGAACCGTTTAATACCTTACGGTCTTAGATTCTTCACCACTCCCATGATTCCACATAACTTATCCTTATTTAAATGTGTTAGCGCGCATTGAACATGGTTAATGAAACGAATCACCTAATTGGCTCCCTCATCTCATATGAGTGGTTTTAGAGGACATGCAACTTCGCCCAAAGACGTGCACTGAACTACGGACTTACCTGGTAGCATTAACCCATTTTCAAACATTATGCTCCTTCGCCATGATTCTTGGCATCAAGTGCCCATTCTCAAATGTATTGACCTGTATGCTTCAAATTGACAAACGTAACTTCTTAGGACCCAAATGGTGGTATTTCACCATTTGACACGTCTAACTTCAAGAATCTTAATGCTTGTTATACAAGCATCAGATGTCGGGTTCATAGGATGAGAACATCACTACTCGGCCCATTTAGGCTTATGAATCATATCCCTATATTATTCAAGCTATTATCTATGGATCAAATGACCACTGCACTTGACCCATTTATCAACACACTCAAGTACTTCTTGAAAGCGACTTCGTCTAACTCTTGAGTTAAAAATATCATTTACCACATAACTTTACTTGTTGTCCGTTTGATGAATTTCACCATTTGGTCTCGACATACAGTTTCATTTATTATCAAAAGACAGGAATTAGTATAGTTTCACATAGAACTTCGCGTTTAATGGTCTTAACCATTCGGGGTGTTACCCATTTCCCCCAATACTCAAGGTTTGTCAAAAATGCACAAAAGATACAAGAATAAAGTCGATTGGCATAGGTAATGCTTACCTTGTATCCGCTCTTTCTTCCATTTGCATTGAGCTTGCATCCGTTTGACCCGTTTGCTCCTAGTGCTTGTACCTAGCTTAGTAACATGCCAAACCTTGATTGTTAGAATACATAATATCATGCATTCAATCTTAACCCAAGATCATCATGAGTTATTTTGTGACACCAATCAACGATCCAAGTCAATATCCGTACGCATTTTACTTATTATTGTCATTTCATGTGCAAAATTGGACATCTTGTACACATTATACCCCCCAGTCTAGTAAAGCATTTACTATTGAGGAAACTCCGTAGATTGCCCATTTATGCATACAACACCCGGTCTATATAAGACAATTAGCGTTGAACAGTCAAGCCAACTACACGCTCAATAAAGGGCAACCGGATACCTGATTCCTACACCTGTACAAAACAACAATACAGGTGGCAATGCTCAGGTGGAAAGTTACATAAACCATCTAACCCGGATAATCACAAAATGTTTTATGAGGTTACTACCCATTAAACACATGGTAACTCCTCACTAACACACGTATATGGATCACAAATATTATCATGTGTTAACACCCAACAACATGTGTTCACAACTAATGGAAATCAACACATGTTAATATCGTCATCGAGTCTCTTAATAAAAACCAAGTCATATTTTGGCTTCAATGGCCGATTACACCATACGAAATAAGTTGATGATTATCCAACAACACATGCCTAAACTCCAATTAACATGTGTGTATATATATATGCATATCATAGTCCATATTATTATATTATTAACACATATGTTGTACACACAATCCATTCCTAGGGATATTCATAACACACCAACACTTATCTAACTAACTCCATTATATATAACCGTGTATATATATATATATATGTGTGTGTGTGTGTGTGTATAGTTACATGATGACAAGCAAAACTCCCTAGACTTATATATACACACACGCGACCATACAACAAGAAACAACAAGGAGAAAGCTTCCATCATCCATTCCTTTTACCAAACACATAAGATTTGGATAGTACATGATCATGCTATCATAAGAACACATAAGCTACTCTTTCCTTTCCTTCTTTCTTTTCGGCCGATCACAAGGCTCAACAAGACAACACATTAAGCTTTTCAATGACAACTCACTTATACCAAAATGAGTCTTGTGTTGACAAAACCATCATCTAATGCTTAACCATACTCCAAAAATTTTGCCTTTCTTTTTGTCATTGGTTTCAGCCGACTCACCACAAGCACACCACCATCTTGTTTTGTCAAAGTATTATACCAAAATGGAAACTTTCACCAACACAAGAACACTCCCCAAGACAAGATTGTATACCCTTCTAGACACTTGAACAAAATTGACCAATGAGGAACCCACACACACACAATTTACAAAAAGGAATGAACACAATCTTGGTCATTTGTCAAGTCACTATCATGCACTAACAACCAAAAACCACAAGAAGTTACACCTATTTGGAAACTAAACCTTTCAAACTCCCTCCCATGACAACTTACTTGCCAAAACTACTAAGACAACTCACCTAGAATTGGCTAGGACAAGGAATGCATGCCACAACACAAGTCAACATGATTCATGGATTTGGAAAGCCAATTTTCTTATCGATTCCCAAGTATCTTAGTTTGCCATAACAATCCATCCTCATCCATATCCATCAGCCTATATAAAGGCATGAATTCCACACTTGAACACTTGCACCAACACCTCTAACCTCACAACAAAGTTCCCACATCCCTTTTCCTTCTTGAAGCTCTCGGCCGACCCTATACTCGGCTCCCACAAGGAGACCATGAAGCGACATTGTGAATCACGATCCAAGTGAAGCCATAGAACCCCAAAATCATTCACCTCCATCTTTGTTTCTTGGTATGTGATCGAACCCTTTCTCTCTTGAACCTTTCAATATTAATCGGCCGTGTTATCAAAACCCGACCCATGGCCCTTTTGTTTTGAATAATCGGCTTAGACATGACACAAATATAGTATTATGAATTCACACACTCTCACTAAAATAATCTTTGTTTACAAATCTATCACAAAGTTAATAGATACAAGTTGTTTTAACCTAAAGGTTAAACCCCAAATTTTCATCATAGCATGATATTTAGACCCTTTTGACCAAATTTTCTCATTATAACAACTCCTAAGAATCACCAAGGTTACTAGATACAAGTTGTTTTAACCTAAAGGTTAAACCCCAAATTTTACATATTAACATAATAGTATGAACATGATCAATACACATACAAAAGTTGTTTAACCCAATTCCCAACACCACTAATATACTCAAGTCTCGTTTGATTAGAAAAAACATGTCCTAGGCTCATTGCTGATGGATTCCCGATGTTAAGTTATCAATAACCTAGTTTTATAGCCATTAAATATTGTCATTAAGTTAGTCGGGTTTGCCGTAGCAAGCCCCGATCACAGTCCAATTTCCCACTCTCACGTCGTGATTGTTATTACAAACAACAATCAATATTTAAATCATATTCCCAAGTCTAAGAGCATTCACAACCCGTCCCCATCCCCAACCATATAATTTAAGAAAAAATCATAGTTTTCTAAATTTGCCACTCACTTTTGCAAATTCTCTCGCATCCCATTCCCCATTCATATCTCCTATAAGCTTTTTTTTATTATTATTTTATTTCTTTACAACCAACATTAATTCACTCCACCTTTCATTTGTATTATTTTATTATTATTAAATGATATGGGGGAAGGATGGAAGACCCCATATATGGGGGCTCAACATAGGTTTTTTGTAAATTTTAGAAATGGGGTATGGGGAAAGGGGGTTGGGATGGAGTGAGTTTTTATGGGATTTTCTTAAATTTTAAGAATGGGGGAGGGAATGGGGGATGGGTTGTGAATGCTCTAAGTATTATTTTTGTAATCACATTCTCCTCAACTCGACACTTACAAAAAATATATATATTTTTTCTTAAAGCTCCCGTAATTATTCTTTCAAAAACACATGCATATATTTTTAGAATAATTACTACACATTCACATTTAATTTCTTGACACACACTTTGTTTATATCAACCTTTTTAGTATTGTCTTAGTTATTCGCGCGTTGACTCGATTAGTTAACTATATTATTTCAACATGTCAACAAAATAAAAAAGATATAGTTAATTTACAAAAATAACCCTCAAACTCACAACCTTGACACTTGATACCTTACTTTTGTAAGAAGTCGTTTTCACCCTTAACTTTCCAAAAGTTCAATTTCCACCTTTAAGTTTGTAAAACATTCTCAAAATACTCACAGCTTTACAAACTTTACATCTTATGCCCAAACTTTGAAATAATATAAGTTTTCACATAAACTTTTACTTGGTTTAAATAAACTAAGTTTACAACTCAAGTTCATGTCAAAACTTGTAAACATGTGTTTTATTTCAAAATCTACTTTTAGATCATCCTCTTTGTTATGTTGACAACTAATGTTTTGTAAAACATATAACTTATCAAACTCATCATCATCATCCTAGGTTTCTAAAGAAAACATTATCTTTATATTTCCAAGCTTGATGTAAGTTTAGTTATCAAAATACAACTTGATGATCATGTATATTATCAAATCAACGTTGACAACATAATACCCCCCCCCCAATCCACGGTTATACATATACACTTTGTTTTCACAAAAAAAAAGCACCTCCTGTAATGTCTTGTCTTGGTGTTTAAATTATTGTTAATAAAGATCCAAGTTAACAATCCTACTTAGATCATGTTTTTATTAACTTTTAAATAAAACAATAACATCACAATCATCACCATCATCCACGTCCATGCACACATACATAACTATCCACCATTTGTTTTAAGATCAAACCATTTAAAATTTGTGTTCATCATATATTTATTATCCATTTACCTAAAACAACTTGCATTTGTAAACACATAAAGATCAAGATCATAAAAAGAAAAGGGTTTTACAAATCTTACTACTAGCTTTAAGCTAGGGTAGACTCAAGAATGGTGATCTTGGAGTTCCAAGTTCCTTGTTTTAAGTTCCAACACCCAATGTCTTTAGATGAACACTTGATTAGGAGATTTTATAGGAGTTATTGATCAAGAAATGGTGATGGTGGTGTGTGTTTGTGGGTTCGGCCGAGACCACAAGAGAGGGAGAGAGTCTGGATTGTGATCAATCTTTTGCTCCAAGTTTATTATTTATAGACAATAATTCAACATGTGTGTATACTGTATGCATAATATCTAGGAAACAACTTATGTTTCCTAGGCATGGGGAAATGGGGGGCAGCTCATGTGGCTTCCGAATGAGGGATTATTGTCCAATGGACAATAGCCCAAAATATCTCACATGGTGCTTCCGGTATCGCGTGTCGTTTTGGGTTTTAAGGGTTGATAAATAATTTTGACTCTCATTGACTAAGTTTTTAAAGTTATGCACGTATCGGCCGCAATAGGCGAACGTTACAAGTTGCCGGGAGATTTAAGTTTCGAACATCCAATTATGGTTTTGGGACTCCAAAACACTTATTATGGATAGAAAACATTAAAAATGTAATGTTTTAGACTTCCGAAAATGTTTTGGTTATTAAAATTTACCGCGCATCACCTTTACTACGGTGCAGAACTAGTTATTCCACTCACACTTTAACCACTTTCTAATCAAACTAAGGCAATATTTTGCACTGTATAGGGACTTGGCCATTCTCCAAACATTAATTTAGCATAATCAAATGCATAATTCTAATCATTCAGTTAATTATGTTTATTTAATATCATAGGGATTTACCTCGGTTTTTGCCAATTGTCACAACAATGTAGAATAAAAATGGATTTTTGTAGAAGAAGCGTTTATGCAATCAGAATTGGTATCTTATTCAGCAAACTATTGTCTTTAACAAACTGGAAATATAAAACACAAAAACATAAAGGAAACGATTCAAATCACAAATTACCACATGAACCGTAACAACCGTTAAAGATTTTGAACTACTTGACTCGTTCCTATCTTCCCACGGCTGCTTCAAAAGCGGTTACATTATTAATTATCCATCAACATATATATATATATATATATATATATATATATATATATATATCACTAGTTTAGCAGTATGAAATTTTAAACAATAATAGCAAAAACTAGAACCGAGGAGTTACCAAAACTAATAGAGGGGACTTTTTATGCATTGCAGTACCAAAAGTCTCACTCATGTCCAAATCCTCATTTTTTGTTCCATTTGGCAACGTCATATCAAACTTGTAAACGATGTTCGCTAGTGCAAGCTCCATAACAGGTACACTAAATTGAATACCGGGGCATAGTCTTCGGCCCGCCCCAAATGGAAGCCATTCGAACTGTGTCGCTTGATAGGTAATGGAATTGTTCAAGAATCTCTCAGGCCTAAACTTATTTGATTCTTCCCACAAGGCAGGATCTCTTCCTATTGCCCAAGCATTGATAATCACTTGTGTGCCTGCTTCAATATCATACCCCATTATTTTTACATCTTTCACTGATATTCGGGGAAGAAGAAGCGGAAGTGGAGGATGCAATCGCAAAGCCTCTTTTATTACAGCTTTAAGATATGGCATTTTTTCCAAATCCTCCTCGGATATCATGGCTCTTCCTTGAGCTATTTCTGTTACTTCTCGTTGGAGTTTATTCATTACTCTTGGGTTTTTTATTAGCTCACTTAACGTCCACTCTAGCCCTGTTTGCGTAGTTTCAGTTGCAGCTGCAAATGTCTCCTAAAAGGAACACAGATTTTGATGGTTTATGTTATTAATATCCGAATGTATAACGAACTACAAGTTTCAAGATTACAAGTTCTTCTTGAATGAAATTATGAAAGTTCTTCTGTAATTTACCAAAATGACGGGTTAACAACAAAGCAACACACATTTGAACTCTGGTAAGTTATGTACCCTAAAAGAATGGGCAAGTCCTTGTACATGACCATCTTGGGTGCATGGTGTTAGATTTTATATTCTTGATAAGTTGTCTTGGTATACTTTAGGCTGGCATTTAAGTTTTGGATTTTTCAGGAACTGTGTCAGGTAGTGTGTCATCGGCAAGATTTCCAGCTTTTAGTGGTATAGTTTTTTGTTAGTGTGTTTTGATTTTGTTTTCTTGCTGGGCCGGCTCAAAAAAATCGAGGCCCAAAGAGAATAACAAACATAAGGCCCCTTTGTAATAAAAAAAATCATTTTAGATCCTATGATTCATATAATATCTTTGTGTATGTATAACTATAGATCATAAACTTTAATGTCAACAGTATTAAAGCCAAAATCATCTACATATAATGTATTCATCTTTAGAATTTAGGGCCTTAAGAAAGTGGTGATCTAAAACTCTTGTTTTATTTCACTCCCTTTGAGCCAACCCTGTTTTCTTGATGTATTATATTCTTTTTTTTTTCCGGGAGTTTTTCAACAAAATATTCTGTTCATCAAAAAGTAAAATGATTTGTTATTGTCTATCAGACGATAGTAAATAATGAAATAAGTAAAAAAAAATTAACTTGTTGCAAGAATTAGAAAACTAGAATTCCTTTTTTATTTTAGTATAGAGATTTGAATTAATGGGCATTAAATATTTTATTTGTACAAGAATTAGGGAAACATATCTTGTTAAAATATATCATCCATTTATGGTAACTCGATCCGTATAGGTTCACATTGATATGAGCAACAATATTGAACTTTTAGCAAGCAATAGTGGAACCAATATATAAAGGGGGTCCCGAATTCATAGGAGTTCTTTCTTTCTATATCTAAAATCTAGTTTTATAAGAAAAACATGAGTTGATAGTTTATTGAGAAATCATACCAGGATGAGAGCTTTAAGGGAGTCTCTTTGAAGGGTAAATCCAGAGGTGTTATCTTCTTGTAGATCTAGTAAAATATCAACGAAGTCTTCTCCTCCATTAGTTTTGCTATCCTCCCTCATTTTCTTGTTTACATGTTCTTCAATAATTCTTTCAAGAAACTCATCAAATTCTTTAGCTATTTTTTCTGCTTTTCGTACCGAACCAATGACTCGATCCAACCATGATAACCATGGAATATAACTACCAACATTAAGGACAGTAAATGCCTCTACGAGCGACGGCACTAAATTTTTGTACTTTGGTTCATCAAGTTTCCTTCCTAGGGCAATCCTACTAATAATATTATTTGTTAGCGAAGCGAACATCAATCCCATATCAATGGTAGTCCCACAACTTTCTCCAAGCACTTTAATCATATGATCTATCTCATCTACTCTCACTTTTTGGTATGACTTAACTCGTGTATTACTTAAAAGCTTTAGCACCACAAGGCTCTTCAACTGCCTCCAGTGTTCCCCATAAGGAGCAAACGATATGCTCTTACAGCCATAGAACACTATGTTGGGCACAATTAAGCTTGGTCGACTACAGAAAGAGACATCATGGGTTTTCATGATCTCCTTGGCCGCTTCAGAAGAGGAGGCTACAAGTGTGGGAATGCTGCCAAGGTGAAGGAGCATGAGTGGGCCGTATGTTTGGGACAATATTTGGAAGTTGCGATTAGGGCTTGAGCCTAGTTGGTGGAAGTTTCCGATTATTGGAAGTTTTCGTGGAGACGGTGGTATGTTCTTCCTATTATCGGAATTAGATGAAATCCATCTTACACAAATAAAAATCACTAAAATGATGCATGAGAATAAAGGGAAGGAAAGGGTTTGTAAGGATGAAAAGAGTTCCATGAGTTTATTAATTAGCTAGTAAATTTGTTTGTGGACTTGCTGTGCCC
The DNA here is from genome assembly GCA_030844895.1 of Ambrosia x helenae. Classification (NCBI taxonomy): domain Eukaryota; kingdom Viridiplantae; phylum Streptophyta; class Magnoliopsida; order Asterales; family Asteraceae; genus Ambrosia; species Ambrosia x helenae. The sequence goes on along the minus strand of JAUTDX010004250.1, from coordinate 21,471 downwards.
GGATGGTTCATGTAACCATATGGAATATATAGAAGCGGATCTCTATATATATTATATCTATATATATTATCTCTATATATATTAATTAATTAGTTAATTATTGAGGCATAAATTATAAAGTAGCGTACGTAAGGGCACAAGCTTAAAAAAAAAAATCCCATCAGCAACTTCTCAGAAAAAAGGTAAACTTGGCTACGGATTATTTTAATATATTGCCTTTTGAGTTGCAACATTAAATCTTCTGTACCATCAAGTTATCATCTTCTCCATGTTATTAGATGTAGAAGTGTGTGAAGGTGTGATTTTGACGTTCTAGGATACCGTGTTTGTGATTATATATTGTAAACATTGTGTTTAGCACATGTAAGTTTCCAAATTGTTGATTTATTTTTAATTTATTATTAATATTATTATTATTATTACTATTAATATTATTTTGTAAATCTGGATTTCAAAGTGTGAGCCCTCATGCAGAAATTCGAGCCCATGTGAAAACTGCATTTGAAATAACAATGAATCAATAACTAAAAAAATAGAAGTAACAATATTTTAAGGTGATTTTTCAGCGCTTCCTTCAAGTTACAACATAACAAACTATGGGAGTTATAGAGATGAATGAGTGGAATCAAATAACCTTTTATTCCACTTTCGAATGAATTGAGATGAATTTCTGAATTTAGTTGGGAGGTTTATAAAATCTCAATAATAAAATAAAACTAATCAGTCGTCGTCGCCGTCTTTTTTTTTTCTTTTTCTTTGTTTTTTTGAAAGGTCAAATTTTATTAAACACCACGACAACCTATCCCAAGATGGAATAGGAAACAAAAAACGAACATACAATTACATTAAATTAAAATAACACCATTTGTTCCAATCCATCAAACCCCACCAAGCAAGCCCAATACTTTGACATCCGAAATAATATCCGCAACTTTAGTTGATTTATTCGAAAACACCTTCTCGTTTCTAGCTTTCCATTGTCCAACTCGTGATGATGCTAATGCCATGAAACACACTCTTCGCTTCTCCCGAAACGCCGCTATGGTCAGACAACCGAACAAGATCCTTAGTAGAAAACGCGTACAAAGGAGGGGTACGTCACCACAACGAAATGCCATTCCACACCCCCGTCGCTACTCCACACCCGGTAAGAATATGGTCCATCGTCTCGTTACCATCTTCACATAACGCACACAGGTCATCTTGGACCATAACATTCATCCTTTGCAAAGCCATCTTAGTCGGAAAACAATCAAGAAAGGCGCGCCACATAAAAATGTTACATTTTGCCGGAACCCGTTTGCACCACTTGAAATCAAACCGCTCCTCGTTGCCTTTCCCTCGCAGCCACCGCTTAACCGAAGCAACTGTGAAAGAATCGTTTTTATTATCATTCCCGCACCACCTATCATGTTGGCCAGAAAAAGATGCTTCGGCCAAACGAGCTTCCAAGTCTTCCCTATGCACAATCTCTTCTAGAGTCGCCAATACCCTTTTCCACCTCCATTTGATCACAGAAGTATCTTCATTAAGCTCGCATCTATCAGATACACGACACTGCTTTTGCGTCTCCAAACCGAATAAATCCGGGTAGCAATCTTTCAAAGGTAACTGACACAGCCAAGGATCAATCCAAAAACGTATATCCTTCCCATTACCTACCCAGCCCCTTAACATATTCATAACCCCGGGTCCATCAACTTTGATCTTACCACATAATGTCGCTATACTTTTCCAAACCCCTGACACATTATTATTGATAGGAATGGCATCCCACTTACGATCCGAGCCATGTATTGAACCGACCACCTTACGCCAAAGAGCATTTTGTTCCGTAAATTACCTCCAACACCACTTCAATATTAACGCCTTATTACATTCATCAAGCCTAGCCAAACCCAACCCAACCCACCTTCTTCTCTATTACCCGTCACTTTATCCCAAGCAACCCAAGCCATCTTCCTAACTTCATCTGACCCGCCCCATATAAATCTCCTCATAAACTGTTCTAACCGATTAATAACCTTGACCGAAGCCTTAAACAATGAAAAATAATAAGTATGTAGGCTATCCAAAACCGACTTAATAAGCGTAACTCGGCCCCTGATAGAGATATTATTCGCTTTCCGCTTAGATAACTGATTCCTAAATGAATTCACCACCGGATCCCAGTGGGTCACCCTATTCATATTGGCCCCCACCATTATACCCAAGTACGAAAACGGAAGCAACCCCGACTTACACCCCAATCTATTAGCCATCGCACTTAACTCTTCATTTCGAACACCCACGCCAAAAAGAACTGATTTGTGAATATTTATTTTTAAGCTAGAGCATAGAAAAAATAAACGCAAAATCCTCTTCATATTCGCAAAATTAAAGAAAGACCACTCACCCATCATCATGGCATCACCTGCGTATAATAAATGTGAAATAATCGGGCCATCCATTGGAAGACGAACTCCATCAAAATACCCAATCGAGCATGCTTCTTTAACAATATCTGAAAACGCTTCCATAACAAGAATAAACAGAAAAGGGGACAACGGGTCACCTTGGCGAATACCTTTCTGACAAGAAAACTGAAGAGTATGTGAGCCGTTCACGAGAACAGAAGTATGCGAAGAGAATAATACACCTTTAATCCATTTGCACCACAAAGCTGAAAAACCCATCTGCTCGAGCACTGACAATAAGAAATCCCAGTTTACATTATCGTAGGTCTTCTCAAAATCAATTTTAATTTCTCGGCTTGTCTTCTTTGCCCACGCCAATACTTCATTCGTTATCATAGGACCGCCCAAAATATATCTTCTAGTGAGGAACGCAGACTGTGACTCCGAAACAACCATATCCATGACCCCTTTAATACGATTTGCCAAGACTTTAGAGACTACCTTTGAAAATCACCAAACTCTGTCGGCTCCACCTTCTTCGGTCTTAAGGTGATAAATGAAGTCCCGACACCATTGCTAAACTGACCATACTCGTAAAAATCCCTCAATATCTCGACAAAGTCATTTTCCAGCAAGCTCCAAAATCTTTTAATAAAACGAAAATTAAAGCCGTCTGGCCCGGGAGCTTTATCATCACCGCATTCCCACACCGCATCCTTTATTTCCTGGACAGAAAATTGATTGCACATACTCTCCGCCACATCGCTCGGAAGTCTCTTGAAACTAGGACATAACAGCCGAGGTCTTTGTTTCATTTCTTTAATAAACTTCTTGCGAGAAAAACCCAACACTTCTCTTTTAACAATCGACGGCCGAGTGACCCATTCACCTACAACCATCAATCCCAGGATACTATTAGCCACCCTTCTTTTATATTAATGATCCCATGACAAAAGCGCGTGTTGTCATCCCCTTCCGAAGCCCATTTACATCTCGATTTTTGTCTAATGTCCTTGTTTCTAATTCTTTCCAGTTCCCGTAGTCTTCTTTTAGTTTCTTGTAATGACCACAACTCCTCCTCATTTAGATCTTTAACCTCTATAGCCAACTCCAACTGTTGAAGCTCTAAATCCAAAACCTTTTTTTCTTCAAACTCTATACCCAAGCACTCGTCCTTCCATTTACCAATACCTGGCGTAATAACCTAAACTTACCCAACAGCCGCTTATCCGAAGGACCCTCCACCCTCACTTCATTCAAAATACCCGAAACCACCACGTGAAAATCTTTCCTATCCAACTAGGAATTAAAGAAACGAAACGGTTTGGGCCCGAAGTTCCTGGAAATAATCTTCAAAATTAACGGAGAGTGATCAGATTTGTCTCGACACAATGCTCTATACTCTGCTGAAGGCCATTCCATAAGAAATTCCAGTTCACCATAATACAGTCAATCCGACTTAGCTTATTACCGGAAGCAAACGTAAACTTTCTCCCTCGTAATGCGTACTCGTGTAAGTCGGCATTATCAAAAAATTCATTAAAATCTTGAGTCGACGGTGCATGAAACTTAGAGTTTCTCCTTTCCGAACTATCCCGCACAGAATTAAAATCACCCGCAACCACCCAAAATCCATCCGCTGTACTCATACATTGCTCAATCTCTCTCCACAAAAGACGCTTAGGAACCGTCTGCTGAGGCGCATACACATTCATGATATATGAAATCACCCCGCTACCTTTTATCGTCCCAATGATCAACAGGAAATGATTCGACTTCTTAACATCCAACATAGTGAAGACGCTCGGATCCCACATAGTAATAAGACCCCCAGATTGACCGTTCACCTCAACAACTTCAGCTTGGAACCTACCTCTACCCCAGAAATCCCCAAGGTCGAAAACCGAAATATCCCCACACTAAGACTCCTGCAAAAGAACACAATTAACCTCGTTTTGAGACCATAAATTCCTCTCCCAAGATGCCTTCCCTTGAACCCCCATACTCCTAATATTAAGAGATAAAACATTCATTGAGCAACACCTTGAAAACCTTCATTGATAATTTCCTCTCTAACCTTAGGAACATACTCACCCAGGTTATCTATCCCCAAGGCTCTTTCTAACTCCACAGTAACACTTGTTTCCTTATCTATATGGATCTGGTTATTGATTTGAGCCAACACATCTGGTGACACACTCTCCTCTACCTCCTCCTCTACTCCAACAACCGGTCCCCTTGATGTCGCCGTGCTACCGCAATGTTTGTTTAAATCTGGCGTGCAATAACCCGCCGTCACACTCGGTTCCTCATTTCTTTGATCGCTACCATTCATACTATTGTTTATAATGCCAACAAACTTATCCAATCCGAACATATCCGAATTCTCCCTCGCTCGCTTCTTCAAACAATCATTATCACCAGGAGACAACACTATATTCCTAAGAGACTTCTTCTTCTTGTACTTCTTTCTAGCATTACTCAACCCATCAGACCCATTCCTGCTCGGCATCACATGATCAGGAGATTCAGCGGTATTAATATTCTCAGTTCTAACACTCGACTTAAACCATCCCCTTCCTGTAAGTCCCTCCCAATCTCACCCACTTCAAGATCCATACCACCCACTGAATCAAGATTATTATCAACCATCTTTGACGCCCAACAATCATCAACAGAACAGTCGTCCAAATCCTCAATGCAATCGGGAACCCACTCCCCTACATCCTCATCAACCCACACCTTTATCGAAGTCCCCCTCCACGATAGAGTGAATCTGTCATCTACTCTGGAATCTCTACTACATAAAACTCCAATGTACCCATAAGAGAGATCTTTATCGTCCTTCGAAATACATGCCGGTTGAATAACCGAACCGTATCTATTACCCACAGCTTCATAAACTTGATCTAAAGCGAGACAAATCGGAAAGCCATATAAAACTAATCAGTCATTTACCTTGTATACCCTTGTAATAAAAATAATTGTAATTATGGGTAAACTGCCATTAATTAAGCCCATGGTGTTTGCCTCAAAATGTCATTTTAATCCGTAAAGTATCTTTTTCTAATCTGGCCCCTTCACGTTTTCATTCTTTGTCATTTTCATCAATTACTAATGGCATCCATTCCTACACTACTATGTTAAAAGGCATTTTTATCAACTTACCTATAAACCTCTTTTTTGTCATTATCATTCCTCTCTCTTTTAACCTATGATTACCTCTATGTTGTAATGTTAATTGTAGTTCTTTAACAAACCATTAATGGAAGTTTACGCTTTAAAAACCATTAAATTTGACTTTCAACGTATAAATAAGGAGGTTACGAAAAAGATTAAAAGGAGGAGGAATGATAATAGCAAAAAGAAAAGGTTTGTAAGTAAGTTGACAAAAAATACCTCTAATTTAACAATGAAGGATGAATGGCGTTAATGAAATGCATGAAAATGACAAAAATTAAAAATGTGGTAGAGCATGATTAGAAAAATAACTTTTTTGAATGAAAATAAACAGTAAGGACTAAAATGATAGTTCATCTATAATTAAAGAATTACATAAGATTTGATGAGGTAAAAGTTTCCTTTGCTCCTATTAGAGGAGAGTTTTTTCATAGAATACAATTAAACTAAACTTCGGGAAAATCACTTTCAAAAAAGATTTTTTTTATTCCTTTTTTTTCCATTCATTTATATGTGAATAGTCTTTGCAAAAAAAAAAAAAAAACAATTATATGTATTTCGCAAATGTAGCTTATAGATTATATATGTATATTGGTTTACTAGTTTACAAGTTTTTAGTAATTGTCTCATAAATTTAACCCCATATATAGAATCGTGTGAGAACACCTGGATCATTGAGAACCAATGTGGATCACTCATTTTTCTATGAAAAAATAAAAATCTATTTGGTTTATGCTAATCAATCCATTTTAGTTATTATTTTTTAAAATTCTACACATGTATACATACGTGATTAGAATTGAAAAACAAGTGCCGTAGATATATGTTTGATAATCTACATAATGTGTAGAAATAATTATACATATATGTACATAAAAGAGGATTGTGGTTCTGAACATTTTTTAAACGTACATACATGTACATCGTGTCTAAAATTGATTAATAAGTATCATACATGTATTTATGATATTGTGCATATATGTATAACTAAAAAATGGAGAATCGTGTTTAACAAATTTTTTTCTTAGCAAATGTGAGGAGTCACATTAGTTCTTATGATTCACATATTGGCATGTAATCAAGAAGCATATTAAACTACTTTTAAAATTAAAATAAAAATCTATAGTGATACCATACTCAAGTTAAAGAGAACAGAATGCTCATTTGGTTATGTACTTTAAAAAATATATATTGACGTATGAAAGAGTTATGATTGTCAAAATAGCGTGAGGGAGTTGGTTCAAATCAACAATAGTTACGCTTCCTAATCAATTTTTTTTTTAATCCTAATCAATATATATTCTTCGTCGTCTCATTTTTCTCACCCTCTCCTCGTATTGAAAGATATGAAGGAATTTTTAGGCGGCCAAACTCACATTTCAATGAACAACCTAATGAAGCACGTATGAACCTATATAAACCATCATCATTTAAAGGTAACGTAAAATTTCTTTCAAACCGGTATTACTAAATCTTCTAAAAATTTAATTATCTTTTTAGGCACCTTACTATCGAACAGTAGATGATAACTTGAAAACGCTATCTGGCCCATATATACATGTAAGGGTTGAAGATATAAAAGGCTTGCTCTCATGGCATTTCCATACCCAATCAATCCACTGTAGAGCTCTTGGTGTCATTAGACTTGGAAGAGTTCCTTCAGGGACAAAAAACTATATCCATAGACGTTCTATGTGGATATATTTGTATTTTATCGAACTTAACAACCACGAGGTAGCATGTGTCTCTGGTTTTTGAACTCTTATTTTATCTTTCTTTTCATCTTTGTAAGAGTATTGTGCATTCAGGGTGATGACGGCTTAGTGTATTGCAATGACATACTAACATAGATCTTCCAAGGTAGAACTTAGGTCATGCGATACCATATATAAATTTTTTTGAATGGCCAATTGGAATCACTCACAGATCACTGGAGTATCATCATGCCACCAGTGTTACCAGCGATCATATTCCACCACCAACTCACCAATTCAGGAGGAAACTCATAGTTATGATAAAACCCCCTTGTGAGATTCTAACCCAGGATCTTCTAGTCCCTAAGTCTTATCCCACCACCAAGATGCGATATCATATTAAAAGCTTAATTTAGATACATGTTCCAACAAGGCACACAGTTCCACTGCTGTTGTCCCCAGCGTTGCGCAGCTTTAGTGAGACTAGATTGTTACCTCTCCATTGAAAAAGCAGTGGCAATATTATATGACTACGTGAGACAACATCCCCTGTCTGGCTTGCGTAGAATTGAAGAGTTTTTCTTAAACCCGAGACCACCAAACACCACCCCGTCATTGTGGATCTTCACAGCCCGAACCGAGACTCGCCTTCATAAACACAACCGATCGTCACCCACAACACCACCACTTCCAGTCAAGACCTGCCGTGAAGACCCCGAAAAAACCACCATTGGTCATCACCGCCCTAGAAACCACCATCTGCTGTCACCTAAACACCTACCGCAGCAAATACCCCACAACCTGACACCGTCTTCACCGAAAGAAAAGCCTTCATCGACCACCCAACCGCTATTGACCACAAACCAGCCATTACCACAGCTCACCACCTGGACTCGTTGTACGTGCGTGAGCTATTCTCGAAGACCATAAACCTCTTCAATGCCCGTGTTTGGGCTAAAAACCACCATGCTGGTCACCACCAAGTATGGTGGTGGCCGACCGTTGGTAGGAGAGCAAGAGGGAAAGAGCATGTTTGGATAAACTTATCCTTTTCTCATTTTCTCCTTTTTCATCTTCTTTTCTCCTTAATCAAAAAGTCACAACGTTGTAACTTCTCCTTATCTCTTTTTCAAAGCACAAAAAAACTGCTTTTTAACACATTACCCAAACACTATTTTCTCCTTATTAACTTCTTAAGTAGTGTAAATAAGGAGAACCAAACATGCCCAGAGTGCGGGAGAGGGGAGAGAGAGAATGTGTGTGTGTCTAGGGTTTTGGTGGCTCATGAAATGAGGAAGGAAGGAAGAATATGTTGCTTTTATAGCTAGGGTTAGGGTTAGGTGAGAGTATACCGCGTAATCGAACATGTTTAACGTAATACCATTGGTTCGTTATTTAATCACAAAAGGTAGTCGGAATCACCCGTCTTTAAAAACATAACTAACCCAAGCAAAAATTCAAGTATTTTCGTTATCCGACGCGTACGTTCACGGTTCCTTCGACTAGACGATTCATTATCTTTCGAAATTCAATAAATAACATTTTTTATAACAAATAATGTGATATTTGGAAAAAATTGAGGTATATTCATACAATTTTAAAAAACGTACTTAACTAAATAATTATAATTTGCATTTGATTATGTAGGATCGAATATTCTCAAATCACAACGAATCTCAATGATATATAAACCGCCAGGTGCGGAATCCTCTCGGGTCTAGCAAAATGATAGTAAATCTATGAAATTACACACACGAAATCAATCAACATGTTTATCTTAATCATTAATATAAAAAAATAAAGGTCACAGACTCAATTAAGACAAACTGATCAATCTAGGGATTTTGAGAGGAGTATTGGCGCTAAACTCACATAGACCAATTGACAAAAACTGCTAAAACTAGTTCCCAACCCACATATATTTATGAAAACCTCAGTAGCGGATCTTAAATGAAAAACCTAGTAGGGTCGGGCTCAATCTGGTAAGGCCGAACTCAATACATATAAAAATTATTGGAAATGTTTTGTAAAATTTACACTACGAAACAAAAAAAAAACTGGGTGGGCCGAGGCCGGTATGGCCCTAGTGAAGAACCGCCAAAGGAAAACCTCTGCGCCCTATTGTAGGTGCGAATAGGTTCATTTGCCCAATCATAACCATGAATGAGAAACTTTTGTTCTCAGACTACTAAACTAAAGACTTTGTACAAAACACAAACCAACTCTCGATATCTATGACTCGATTGACCCGAAAGCTACATACACATATGAATATGTATCTACAGTTGTTGTCTTGAGTAAACTTCAATTTCATCTTAGTCATCTTCGTTTTACCAGAAGCATTCTTCTCAATCGACTTTTGAACTTTCACCGTGTGTTTGCCTAACAGCTCTTTGTAATCACTTCCCGAATGTAGATCATATGCAAAGCCTAATTTGATGACTGCTTGATATCTCCATGCTTACTCTATGTCTGCTGCATCAAAATGAATTGGACTGAAAAACAAAGTTTTAATATCTTCCCTCGGGCAATTCATCAACCACATGGTATCAAAAATACGATTTTTTTGACAAAGCATGGATTTATCTTCAATGTTCATCACTATCACTGCTTCGCCTGTCCCCAAATCATAATAACAAAACGCGAAGTAATCACTTATTTTTTGTTCGGTTGGCATCAATGGTCTTTTCTTCATACACTTCACTGGTTTATATTTCAATGTCACGAACGGTAGATTGTTCTTGGATCTATTTTTTTGTGTACAATCCTCTTCGGATACTACGGTTTAAACACATACCACTTGGTCTGACTTTCTCTTGTCAACTTGTCAGCCAGATATTCAAGCAAACCACAAGCACCAATCAGTTTATGTCTGCATAGCCCAATAAGGAAGAGTCTTTAAGTTATGGAAATGGCTAAAATATTGAATGCCTTTCTCCCATTTGACTGCAACACATCGTAATTGTGGAAAGAATTTCCAACTAATCGCATTTCCTTTGAAAACTTTGTTGTGGTACTTGTAGAATTCTGCTTGAATTGGTGGAATAGGACGATTATCAGCTTCTTCTCATAACCTCCTCAAATAATCTTTCACAGTGTCTGATGTCGATGAATATCTTCCTTTTCAACATCATTAAACACTTCATCGATCACAATCTTCTCTTTTTTGCTTAGACACTTTCTCTGCTTCTTTAAGAACAACTTCATCAACAACTGGGACGTTGGAATTGTCTTTAATGTTGTAGTACTCAGGATATTCTTCATGACTAATATCCTCAATCTCTATCTCCTTGAAATTGTTCACACTTGCATAATCTAAATGTTTTCCTGGATCAATAACTGGTAGATCTGGAATTTCCTTTTTCTTGATAAGATCTTCAAAAGTCATACCAGCCTGTAGACTGTAGTGCAACGCCTTCAAGAACTTCTCTAGTCATTTTTGCGTTGACTTTTCCATCTTCTAACTCAGGATCTTGATATTCTAAATACATCTTCATGTCATCATTCACAAAATTTTCCCTGAACTTAGAAGTAAACTTCACAGAAACTCGTCCTCTTTTGATCATCTTTCTCAACTGCTCTTTATGAGCATCTGTCATCATACTCAATCCGCCTTGTTCGTTTGTATCTTCAACCTTCTTTTCTCTTCTCTCATATGAATAATTCTCAATATCATTATCAACATCATCAGAATCAATCGATCCCTCTCCATCTGTAACATTACCACCGTCATCATCATCATCATGATCATCATCAAATCCACTATCATCACCAGAACCATTATCATCTTTATCCTCATCAGATTCCTCATTAGATTCATCTTCTTGAACTTTTGCCTTCAATTTAGGTACCTTCTCATAAAGTTTGTCAACGATTCTCTTCAGTTTCCTATTCTCCTTCTCCACTACCACAATACGCTTCTCATTATTGACATTAGTAAGTTGCAACTTCGAATTCTCAAGCTTCAATTCAGTAACTTCACTTTCAAGGTCATCATGCTTCTCTTTTGACTTTTCTATGATCTGCAACATATCTTTCACATTGTGACAACCGTCACCCTCATATTTTAGCCAGTTGTCCTTTATAGTCCTTATACTTTTTATTATTATTATTAATTTTATTTTAATAAAAGAAGGAACTCAAAATTTATCATTTGCAATTATTATGGATCGGGTATACGTTTTAATCAAATGCGTATGTTGAAATGTTATTCGAAATTGATTCTATAAAATTTCAAGTTTTATAAAGTTTTATAAAGCTCTAAAAACGGCTTCCATGTTTCGGACCTGCACATGGAAATTCGAACCTCAAATCGTGTTTGTAAGTCCTTTATTTTGATGCCATTTTGTTAGTTAGATTCCTCTTTACGAAAGCCCTATGGTTTTAGCCGAGATCTGTGTTGAATCGGGTGGATTATACAACCTAGGGTTAGGGTTCTTGCTTAGTTAATTGGGGAAGAAGATGACATTTATTATAATGATTAATATTATATTTGTTTCAAATTATAAGCAAGTTGGTGGGTTGGTCCAATGGTTGGTTCTGCTGATTCTTACTGAAGGTGCTCGGGTTCGAATCCAAGCACCATCGTTTTCCTTCTTTTTTTTTCAGTATTTCTTTCTTTATTTCCACTTATTTGATTATTTATTATATATATAATACATATAAACTTAGGATATTCATATTAAATTCATTTTTGCTCCAAAAATTATAAAAATTTAGGTGTAGCATCTTGACACCCTAAAGAAAATTTCCACACTTTTATTTTCTGAAAAAGGTCTTATTTTTATATTTTTAATGAATTAAATTGTTTTAATCATATTTAATTGATTAAAATTTCATTTTTAGTGATTTTATTCTCAAACTATTTGGGAAATTATTTATAATTATTATAAACTGAAAGAAAAATATTTGGTTCAGAAAACCTTTATTTTTATTAATTTTCCTATTTTTTAATCATTTAAACATGATTTAAATTCATTAAATCAGTTTAAAATATAATTAAGTTTACAAAAATTATGGGAAAATTAATTTTACTTATTCACATCAGAATGTATTTATTTTGTATAAAAAATGATATTTTTGGATCATGTCTTGTATTTTTAGTCTTATTTATGTTTAATTAGACATAATTAATCATTTATTTATTTATATTATTTAACACCTATTTTATAAATACTTTTCTTATTAAATAGAGATAGTCTTATGTTGAAGTCTTATTTATTATTTGTTGGTTTATGGTGTAACTTATAATTATTTATTTACACATTTATGATTATTATATTTATTTAATTTAGTTAAAGTAATTAATTAAATTACTTTGTCGTAATGATTCAAACATATTTTTATCTAAATATTCAATTGGTAATAATTATATTACCTAAACCATATTTACAAACTTTGGTATACTATTTTTCAATATACAACTTTTATATTAATTCGATTTATCATCAAAACTCTAATTCCCCAAATCGACTTAGCAAACCCTAATGCCTTAGACCCTAGTTACCCTGGACTCTTAGACTTTTCCCTTATTAGTATTCTATTACGTTATAGGTTGAATTCCTCGGAATTCCCATTACTTAGCTCACGACCGCTTAAGTTGGATCGCTTTCGCAAACTGTGAGTATATCTTTCCCCTTTTCATGTTTTACTCTTTTGGGGCTATTCATGTACATTATGACAAAATGTTATTCTATTACTAAATGCAATTCTCATGTGTGTTTGCTTTATGTTAATTTGTGTGTATCTATGGCTGTCAAAATCATTAACCGTTGTGGCCTTGCATTTCAATGAATAGTACTATGGTATATACCCCTTGTGACTCTGTTGAGAGACCTTGGTCATTGTCTTGTGATTCATTATACTCAAAAATGGTTTCAAAGTGTTGTCTTGTCTTAGGGTTGGTTTTGACTGATACTGCTTAAATACATAATTGCAAACGGTATACAACACATGAATTGCTAAACACTTTTTCTACTATATGTATTCAAACAGGGTATGCTCACCAATACAATTTTTGTATTGACCAAATTATTTTGTACATGTTTCAGGTTATTTTGAGATGCATTCTTTAAGCTTTTGGATTTATATTTAGATTTTGATTCATTGTATTTCAGTTTAGTTGACATTTAGACTTGTGGTATTTTATTTCATTGTAATAAACTATTTAATTAATGTATCTAAATTTACACTTTAGTCCATGAGCTATTGAACAATCGTCACTACGTGGCACCCCGATGTTTCCGCCATCGGTGGGGTGTTACACACATTGCCTTTAAGCTCCTTGATCTCTTGTTGATTCTTCACAGTGATGGCTTTTTGAACATCAAGAGCTTTCATCAAGCGAGCTATCTGTTGTTGCATCAGATTCAAAGCATCTTGTGAAACAGTAGCAGTTGCTTGAGAACTGGGTTCTGGTTATTTTGTAGATGATGGCTTATCAAAACTTGATAACATTTCCTTTAGAGACTTGGAAATGCTTCAAGGATTTTGTTGTTGTTGCGAAGACTCTGCTGCTTTGCTTTAACAACTTTTGCTTCTTTTGATCTTTTCTTTTCTTCAAAGCAGAACTTTCTTTTCGTGTAGGTGAAGTAACAGGAGTAGTTATTGTTGATGTTGTTGTGGCAGTTGAAGTTCCGGATCCCTTGATCAAACTTTCTAAATCTTTCTTCCCTCTTCACTCTTTTTGATTCTTTCTTTGACATAGATTTAAAATGTCCACGCTTTGTAGATTGAGAAGCAACTGGAGAACCTACAAAATCTTCAACATCCAACACTTTAGTTTCAGGATTGAAATATGGATCTTTCTCATACTGCTTTTGCAATAGATCAGCAATTAACTCATTAACCAGTGTAGGAGTTTTCATAGAATCATAGTGGCCTTGGAATATGCTTCAACATCATTATCTATCTTCTCATCATCTGTATCACTTAACCCTAGAGAATCATCATCTATAAACATGATTTTCTTGCCTCTCTTCTTTGCAGCTGAGGAGCTCTCAGGTTCTTTACACTTCTTCTTTGAAACTGTCTTTGCTTTCGTCTTTGGAGTTCTCTTTTCTTTTCTTCACCAGTCATAGGAATCAGAGGTGTGTCATTCTCTAAATCACTATTAATATGTCTCCATTCATCACCATTAGGAGCTACATACCCTGGATTAATAAGATGACTAACAATCTTCTCATATGTGGCTTCTTTTCTTCACTTTTCCCTCTATAAACCATGAGTTTGTTTTGAGTCAGCATATCAATGTGATCTTGATTTCCAATATGAGAAAGATCCTCACCAAATCTGGATACTTCTCATCAAAGATCATCTGTAAAAACCTTGGATATATCAAGAACTTGTCTGATTCTTGGTGACAAAGAAATATCCCTTCTGAAGATTGTCTGACTTGTAAGGCTAAGAAAAAGGTTAATTCACCCATCATCCTCATTTCAAATAGGCTGGTCATCGGTTTTTCAAATTTCTTGCAAAAATCTGGATTAGTTGGCCCAAAAACTATGTCATCTACATAGATTAATTACAAAATTATATGACCTTTATATGTTTTGTGAAAAATGTTGTGTCAATGGTTCATTTGATGAAACCTGATTCCAACATAAATGTGGACAAAGTTTCATAGCAAGCTCTAGGAGCTTGTTTCAAGCCATAAAAGGCTTTATCCAGTTTGTAGACTATCACACCCTCAAATTTCCACTGCGGGGTTATACCGCGAGGCGCATGACATACCAGGATCCCATAGCCATAAGTCATATGAACGAACTCTAAATGCCCAAACCATTTAGTTCGTTTTCAAAAATCAAGTTTAGTTAAGCTGTGGAAGCGTAAACCAAATTTAAACATTTTAAAACCATGCGCAAAACAACGTGCCCAAATTAAAACCATATGAAAGAAAACATAAAAGCATGATATGTAAATAAGGTGTATGCCCAAGACCCCAAATGCAGTGAAACGTGCAGTGCTTCCTAATCGTGACACCGAAAGCTAACTACCTGCAAAAGCATGTATATCGTGTATCAACATAAAGTTGGTGAGTTCACAGTTTGGATAACAACTGTAAAGTTGTCAAAAACCCAAATGTTAAAGTGTCATCAATTTAAGCTTGTCAGGGGTAGCTAGCCCACTCATTGTAACTAAACATGTGATTATTCGGAACCTTCAGAAATGTGTTAACATACGTTAAACTGCCTTAGTACTAGTGTCTTTCAACACTAGTAGGAAAGATGTGGTTAGAAGTTCATGCCCGTGACACAAGCACCTCAAGCATGAGATTTCTGCACAACCTAATAGCGCTATCAACTAATACCCCGTTCGCCTCCAGCGATTAACCCAATAATACGTAAGGACTTTAAGTGATAGAGTGTGTTTAGTTCACAAAGGACAGTAAAAGTTGTAAACTGATAAAAAAACGCGATCCACACAAGGAATCGTAAAACCCGACCTACACAAGGAGTCAAAATCCAACCCACACAAGGAGTCAAAGCATCTCAACCCGAGATGTGAAACTCACCTTAGGATGCAAGCAAATAATCCAAACTTCACAAATAGGATGTGCTACCGACTCCCTATTACATGTGTCACTAAGTGAGTATATGTGTAATATCATTACACCATATGACTCGTTTGTCCAAGACGTTTAAAGTTCAAAACCGTGTAAGTGACACCTAATGATTCTACATGCACAAGTAAACCCTACGGACCCGTTGGTGAACACAATACTTAACGTTAGTTATGAACTTCATATACACCTCATATAAGTTCTCATACAAGTTCACGTCAAATACAAGTCATACAAGACTCCAAATAGCCACATAAGTGTATGTTACATAATCTGCGTTTTTAGGACAGATTATGCGCTGTGAAGACTAATTTATTAAAAATACTTATCCAGTGAATTAGACTCCCAAAAGTTTACTAAATATTCTAGGGGGTCTACCGGACAAGTCCATATTTTTATTTCGTGATAAAACCATGCACAAAATTTATGAAAAATCACACAATACAGCTATGTCCAGAAAATACTCACAACAGATCAGATTAGTAGAAAAATTCCCAAAACATGTATATTCATCCAACCGGGATGAATCCACTTGGAAAAGCCAAGTTATTACAATGTTGACCTACTGTCCAAATTTCATAATCTAACTCTTTGTAAAACTCAAGTTATGATCATTTAAAGTTGACCCAGTTTACTAATCCGAAAATCTGATATGACCTTTAATCAAAGAAAATTCCAAAAACCTATCAAACGAATTCCAAATCAGATGATTTTGCCCATTATGAAGAGCTAAGACCATCTAATGTTTTCATATAAATAAATCATCAAAACAAACATTTTAACATCACGTTACAGCTTCAGCAAGTCGATTTAAACATTCTGTCCAGATTTTAAACATGCACAAACCCTAGTTATAATCAATCATCTACGCATATAATCGATCAATAATACTCAACAATCATCCTACCATATCAATAAGACATAACCTGATCAAAACCTAGCAAGATACATGTCAAACATCATCAATCATAAACCCTAGAAGTCTTAAACATCAAGAACATGTAATACCATGCAATACATACAATAATCATCGCATAACACCATGTTTAACCCCATTAATCTTTATGAACAACAAGTTTTAACCTTTATGAAAACGTTTCAGACCTGGAAAAACTTTGTTATGATGTTTAAAAACATATTAAAGAAGATTAAAACACAAGAGATTGAATGTTATACCACAAGGACTTCAAAACCACCAACCGATTGCTCTCCAAGCTTCCCGATCGACGTTCTTGAGCCTTAGCAGGTGTTTGGGGTTAATATTTTCGTAATAGGTAAGTAGGGGCGATTAGGGTTGAGTTTATGGGATACATGAGGCTTAAGATTGTTTAAATAGTAGTTTAAGTCGGCTAAGTCTCGTCAACCCCCCGTGAGCGACCGCGCGGAGGGAGTGAGCGGCCGCTCACAGCTCCCCGACTCGCTCAGGGTGGCCTGCTTCGTTGCACTGCATGTTTTCTTTGATGTTTTCGCTATTTTGGACCAAAACAAGTGTAAACCCATGTGTTAAGACCCCAACCATCCTACTGGTCCACCCATTACGATTTTTGTTAACGTTTTCGGTTTAAGTTCACGTAATCACGTACAGTTTGCACATAGTTTCACAGAGTATCATAGAAGCACGTAATTGCAATCAATTAATTCACAATCTTCTAGTTTAACAATTCACCAACATCCGGGGTTCACTACTCATGTATATAGTTTGGTAATTCCCCGAATTACCACTTCATGCAGTTATTAACCTATAACTGTGCAACGTGTGACTTATGTAGCTAACTCTAGTTAACTAGAATGCATAGAATGTAACCAGAGTTTAGTTAAAGTGAGAACATGAAATTGCGGGGTATCACATAGACATCCCTTGGAAAGATGGGATCTACAAACCCTTGTGGTTGTTGAACATACATTTCTTGTTCAATCTTGCCATTTAGAAATGTTGACTTCACATCCATTTGGTAAACTTTGAAGTCTTTGTGAGCTATCCATTTTACAGCCTGCATGATCTGCATCAGTCTAAGCTATAAGATCCTATCAAATACTTGAGCACTCTTTTTATAGCTGTTAGATGAGACTCCTTTGGGTTGCACTGATATCTTGCAAGAAAACATATTGCAAACATGATATCTAGTCAGCTTGAAGTGAGATATAGAAGAGGTCCAATCATCCCTCTATAATCTTGAATATCCACTGAAATTCCATCTGGATCAGATCCCAGTGTGGAACCAGTTGCCACAGGTGTTCTGGATGAACTACATTTTTCTAGATGTATTTCTTTAAAATCAGAGAAAAAATTATACTGACTCTCTAATGAAAAGGTGCTTGTTCCGCCTATTAGCCGAGATATATGCAGTTTATATAGTTCCTATAATTATGTAATTGTATTGTATTATGGTTAGGAGATATACTTTCCTTGTATAGTGCTAGGGTTCAATCCCTATATAAAGGGATCTATTGTATGCTTATTATTCATTCAGAAATTCAATACCATAATTACTTTTCCTTTTTTTTCAATTTATTTGTTGTATCAGAGCACTAGGTTCGGATTACCTTCCTCCCTTTTCCTCTTTTTTCAATTTCTTTGTTGTTTCGACAGCTTCTTTCTGGTGCGCTACTTTTTTTCACAGGTGCACTATTTTTTTAGAGCATCTTTCAGACACATATAGAGAATTTGTCAGACAGACATAGATCATCTAGTGCGCTATTTTTTTTATTTTATCAAGTAAAACCCTAGCAGCCACCTATCATGTCTGCCGACGGTAAGAAGATCGACGAGGCTGAGTCCTCTGCCGACAAACTTTCGACCAAATCACTTCACCCAGCCTATTCGGTTACAAACGTGCAGTCTAAGATCCGTACCCTCGACGTGACTAAGGTAACCTATACCTCCTGGGTGAAACTCTTTAGGTTACATGCGGTGGCCTATCAAGTCCTCGATCATATTGATAGGACTCAACCACCAAATGAGTCAGATGCTGAGTAAAAATCTTGGCATGAACTTGATGCGTTAGTGCTTCAATGGATTTATAGCACTGTTGCCGAAAATCTTCTGCCTCAGGTTCTTGATGTCGGCCCCACTACAAGACACGCATGGTTGAAGCTGGAAAAAGTTTATCTTAGCAACAAGAAGGCAAGGGCCGGAGCTCTAGAGACAAGATCCTGCAACCTTACTTTGTCCGCCTGTTCATCCTTAGACGATTACTGCGAGCGTCTCAAAGATCTCACAAATCAGCTTGAAGATGTTGATCATCCTGTTACCGAAGAACGACTCGTGCTCCGGCTTGTTCGGGCCCTTCCTTGTGAATTCAACACGACTGCCTCTCTTATTAACGCTAATAACGCTGATTGGGATCTCGCATGAAGCATGCTGCAAGATGAAATCATCCGACAAGAAGCCCGCCAAAAGAATACTCAATCGGTCCTCATGGCTGCCTCCAACCAACAACCGACGACTACTCATAACTCCTCCACACCACCGGCTATCAACCTTACCCTTCCAACCAACCGCAAAAACAAACATACACACAGAATCGTGGACGAGGTCGTGGCCGTGGACGCGGTAATCGCGGCCGCGGGTCAGGCCAAGGCACAACAGGTCAGCAACCTTCTTGGGCTCCCAACACACCTTCCTACCCACAATGGGCTTTGTGAATACTCCACCTTGCCCCTACCCAACCCAACCAGCTTTCCAACCCACTACCCCCTTTTCACAACCCAATATACCTCCTCCCTCAGCCCATTATATGGCCCAACAGCAGCCTGCACCCCCATCAGCGCCGTATTTCAGCCCGACCCAATATCCATCAGCCCCGTACCCTCCAGGTTTCGCTCCCCAGACCCACTTCACCACCCATTAGCAAGCCGGGTATAACCCTCTCTGTCCATCTGATTTGCAGGCAGCCATGGCTTCAAAGCAACTAAACTACCAGGATCTCAACTCTTTCATAGACACAGGAGCTTCCTCGCACACCACTGATGAACAAGGTAATGATTCACAAACCTGACTCTTTTCCTATTAGCAGTAATATATTGGTCGCTAATGGCGCGTTCTTGCCCGTTCAAGGGTCTGGAACAGGCTATTTACCTTTACCCAACCGCACCTACATCTTTCCCAATATCCTTTACTGCCCACAAATCATTAAAAAGTTAATTTCTGTTCGGAGGTTTACTCGTGATAATAGTGTTTCTATTGATTTGACCCCTTTGGTTTTTCTTTGAAGGACCTTCGAATTAGGCGCCTTCTGTCCCGCCACAATAGCACGGGGATCTATATCCAGTAACACTACCAGAACTTCCACTTTAGGCAACCTTCATTACCACCACTTCTCTTCCATGGCACGATCGTTTGGGCCACCCCGGCACTTAAGTCTTGGATGTTCTTAGTCGTTATTTTATTTTTCTTGTAATAAACATAAATCATCTAGTATTTGCCATTCTTGTCTGTCACTTTCAAACAGTAAACGGTTTGCCTTTTTTATTCATCTAATTCATTTACCTTTGCACCATTTGAAATTATCCATTGTGATCTTTGGTGTCTCCTGTTACAAGTCAATCAGGTTACAAATATTATATGGTCTTAATTGAAAATTTTCCCACTTTATTTAGGTCTACCCTTTAAAAATATAAGTCGGAAACCTTTTCAACTTTTGTTAAATTCCACCGCCTAATCTCCACACAATTTAACAGAAATATTAAAACATTCCAATGTGACGTAGCGCGTGAATCGACAACAAACGCCTTTAAAACTTTTGCCACCCAGCACGGCCTACTTTTCCGTTTCTCATGCCCACAAACATCCTCTCAAAAACAGTCGTGCTGAGCGAATGATACGTCGTTTAAACGACATCATTCGTGCCCGTGCCCTCCTTATGCACTCATACCTCCCTCCTAGCTTTTGAGTCGAAGCCCTACATACCGCCGCTTACCACATAACATTTTTCCAACTAAAAGACTCAAATTTTTTACCCAAACCTATGCCCTCTACCTTCGTCATCCTACCTATGACCACCTAGGGTGTTTGGCTGCGCCTATTATCCAAACACTTCTGCAACCCAAACCACACAAACTCCACACCCGTTCCACCCAGTGCATTTTCCTTGGCTACCCACCAGATTTCGTGGGTACAGGTGCTTCGACCCCACTACCGGGAAAGTTTCTATTTCCTGACACATCACGTTTGACGAATCTGTTTTTTCTATATACCATTCCAACCCACCTTCCTGTATCAATTTCTTGATGATACGCCCCCCACCCGGATTCACTTTCACCAAACCAGTTGGCCCTTCAGCCCCAACCCAACAATCGCCATGCCTAAGCCCACAACTACTCCCCTTACCCGTTTACGTATACACGCCGCGCCCATACCTACACCACAACCACAAATCCCTCAACGGCCAAATCCCAAAAACCTCACCCACCGGGCCCAGTTGGTTCCTACCGTCCCTGCCAGCCCACCACCCGCTGCTCCTTCCAATCCACCACCCCTACTTCTCGACCACAATCTACACACCCCAATGGCACAAGATCTAAAACCGGTTCCCTTAAGCCGCCCCAATATAACCTACATACCACTACTATCTCTCTCGTGACCTAAAAACTATAACCAGGCCTTTACCGACCCGAATTGGCTGCGCGCCATGCAGGCCGA
>JAUTDX010000436.1:0-41229 GCA_030844895.1 Ambrosia x helenae | reverse complement strand
AACATTGTTAAACATAACAACATAAAGTTTGTTTAAGTGGATTGACGCATTAAGTTGTATATGTGTGAAATAACGAAACACACTTGTCATATAAAAAACAACATAATTTTATACTATAACTTTCGAATGGATGGGTGACTGTATGTTTTTCACGCCAAGTGAGTGGCAGTGGTTAATTTTAACAAGCCGTGGTGTGTTGAATCATAAGCAGATGAAAAATGATGAAGAACGTTATTTTTTAAGTGATAATATAGGCAACCAAATCACAATAAAGAAATTATTAAGTTTGTTAATAAAATAAAATACAAATGATAAGCTACACTTTTCTGAGAGTTAGAGACAACAACACAAAGAAAGTCAAGTAAATAACCATTGTTTCAATAAATAAGCAAAAAACAAAATGAAAAAAAAAAGCCATATTAATTCGCACGTTTTTTTTTTGCCAACATTTATAGCAGTAATGGCCTACGACGTTACATCTTGAAAAGTAAATACATGGCTATTTGCCAAGAAAATTCAAATTTAGTACATCGTAAGTAATAACCACCTACCACATAATGATTTCATACATATATAACCATATCTCATCCACCACATCGTTTGCTTATGAGTTATGCACTGAACACTTACTGA
The DNA here is from genome assembly GCA_030844895.1 of Ambrosia x helenae. NCBI lineage: Eukaryota > Viridiplantae > Streptophyta > Magnoliopsida > Asterales > Asteraceae > Ambrosia > Ambrosia x helenae. Next base: position 40,596 of record JAUTDX010000436.1, on the reverse strand, counting down.
AACAATGTATTGGCTTTTGATCATCATCGTCTTCATCTGTTCTCATGCTTCAACCTCTACAACAGCGGGAAGGAGAGTAGAGTATCTTCCTGGCTTCCAAGGACCCTTACCTTTTTATCTTGAAACTGGGTACTTTTATATATAAGTTTACATTTGTGTGATCATGTTACATATGTAACTAAACTATGAATGCATGATGTAATGTAGATATGTGGGTGTGGATGAAAATGAAGATGTGCAGCTATTTTACTACTTCATTCATTCAGAGTCGAATCCGGAGCATGATCCTCTCATGCTTTGGCTTACCGGCGGCCCCGGTTGTTCTTCCATTACTGGCCTGTTATACGAGATTGGTATCTATTTTTTTTCACATGTGAAATTGTATGGTTGCTTGGAGTTAATGTGAACAATATATTGGGTTTAATCTTGATTTAATTATCTTGTTTAATGTGATGTTTAAGTCTAGATAAATTTAGTTGGTATATTTATCTAGTTAGGAGTCATTATTTTATAAGGATGTGTATTTTGGTGATCAAGTAATGTTTAGTATCAATAGGGATTAATAGTTTTCCAATTGTGTGGTGATTTGATTTATAATATAAGAAAGGGGAATTGGATTTTAATAACTTGAACTATTTGAAATTGGCCACTGACACCCCCAACTAAAAAATTGGCGATATATAACCTGAACTATTGACTTATTGAAATCTAACACCCACTAACGGTTAAATCACTAACACCGTTAGTGGGTTCGCTGACGTGGTAGATTTGCTGACGTGGCATGCTGACGTGTCAATCCACGTGTGCACACATCAGCGTGCCACGTCAGCAACTTGTGCCACATCAGCGTGCCACGTCAGCAACCCAACTAACGGCGTCAATTAGTTGGGTGCGAGATTCCAATAGTTCAGGTTATATATGGCCAACTTTTTAGTTGAGGGTGCCAGTGGCCAATTTCGAATAGTTTGGGTTATTAAAATCCAATTCCCCTATAAGAAACGAGTCCTGAATATGTTTCTCACAATATCCGGCTGTTTGTTTGTGTGATGATGATAATTGCTCGAACACAATACAGGTCCAATTCAATTTGAGGGTATGCGTTATAATGGAAGCTTGCCCACCTTGACATTGAGACCTACTTCATGGACTAAGGTTATATATCTTTCTCCTATATATATTGAATTGCAAACAAGCTGGACTGAGATCAAGCTTGAAAAAACGACATAGGAGTCAAGTTTGAGTACTCGTAAGTTAAACAAGCCAAGCTCGAGCTTTGATAAACTCAAGTTGGGCTTGGCTCGGCTCGTTTACACCTCAATTCATATACAGAGGGCTTTTGTTTTCCAGAACAAAGAATATATTGACACCCACTTCCTAGACCAAGGTTATTATCTTTCCTTCTCTATATATACATTGAGGTGCAAACGAGACGACTGTTCATATACATACAAATAATTAAAAACTAGCAAGTTCCGTGCACGTTGCGGCGCGTTGGATGTTATTTCGGTTTACTGTGGTACCAATGTGACAATGTTAGCATAAGCGACCACAAAAAAGCTGAAAAACAGTTAACAACCAGGTCTTGAACCCGAGACCTCCCGTTATTGAAACAAACGTCGAACCACTACACCACCATCCCAATTTGTTTTTTTTTTCCTAACCCAATTATGTTTAACATGCAATACTGCTGCGGAGAAAAAAAAATATAAAATGCCCCCACCTAGTCTCAAACTTGTGACACTTATTACAAAAGTGCACCTCAAAATCACTATACCACCGACCTCACTTGTGATTTTATATGAAAACAATTACATTTAACATTCACTAACGTGTTGGGAATAGAAAAAAATAAATCACCAGAGGCAGGTCTCGAACCTATCACCTCTCAATTAGGAACGTGCACCTCAAACCACTACCTCACCAAGCAATTTTGTGATTTTATATAAAACCAATTGTATTTAATATGAAACTAGTATGAATGCCCGCGCGTTGCTGTGAGTAGTTAGTTATTAGCTCTTTTGGACAACACAATCTAACCAAGTAGTTTGTTTACCAATTATAAAAATGTGTTGGAATTTGTATACAGGTATTTAAAATCATTTTGTAAACCTCCCCCAAGGATCCTTGTGATAAATTTAACGCAAAACAACCATCCTTTATAGCGGGCTTTAGATAATTTGATGAAACAAAAGATTTGATGAATCAATGGTGGTAGCTTCACAACCTTAGTTGCCAACACAGCCTATTAACTTCAAGAACTATTATGATTTATAACTAATCTATATTTTCTTTTTTCATTCAAATTGACCATAATTTGTTTTTGAAAATCCCAACAAAACTCTTCTTTAAAAACACACAAGCAGGTCAACATTGTGTTAACCCAATCCAACAGGTTTCAAACCACAACCAAAAAGAGAAAAATACGTTAATTAATGCTTGGGCTCTAGATCGGCTCCTTAGTCATAAAAAACCCAAATTCTTTATTTTTTCTATTAGACTACCCAAGCTCGGATTATTCTAGTTGAAAGCTATATTGTTCTGACATCACCATAAGCATCAAATTGCATCTTTACCACCGTGTACACCCCTTTCTTCCACTTTCTCGACCCCCGGGTGTGGGTAATGAAAATTCACTAAATCTCTCCATATCAAACTAATAGCACATGTGTATATATGTAAAGATTATTATTGATTTGATTATGATCTCCACCAAATAGGAGATTATGTTTTGTATCTATATAATGTATTGTACATGATCAATGAAAGGTATCTTGAATATCAATTCCTTTATGGTATCAAGTCGGTCGCTTCCTCAACCCTAATCTTCGCCACCGCCGGTTCTTCTTCTTCTCCGGTTGCCTTCCTCCTTTCCTCTCTTCCGATTCCTATTCTCCTCAATGGAATCCTCACTTCACCCGCCCCTCACGGTCACCAATATCAAAACCTATATCCCCCTCATCCTTGAAAAAGACGACTCCACCACTACTCTACTTGGGCGACTCTTTTTCAGGTTCATTGCAGGGCTTATGAGGTCATCGACCACCTGTCTCCTCGCCCTGCAACTGCTGCCTCCTCGTCTGCTGATCCAGAAAAGGCAGCCGCTCAGTCCAAGGCCGAAGCATTATGGTCTCGTCTTGACGCTGTAGTTCTTCAGTGGCTATATGAAACCATCTCTCAACCTCTTCTCCATATCAAACTTGAACCGGTCAGTCTGCTCTTGAAGCCTGGACAGCGGTTCAACACGAGTTCAACGATAACAAGACTACTCGGGCCATCATCCTTGGTCAGGAGTTTGCAAACCTGAGCCTTGACAACTTTCAGTCCATGTCCGAATATTGCCAGCATGCTAAGCATATCGCCGACCAATTAGACAGTGTTGGTGCTCCGTCGACGATCACATGCTTGTAATCAAACTGCTCACCGGGCTAACCGAGCAATACGACGGAATCTCCACGGTGCTGCAAAACAAGGAGCCGTTACCACCCTTTAATGAGGTCCGTTCCACTCTCTGCAGGGAAGAAGACAAGAAGAAACGACAAACTGCTCGTTCCTCCCGTACCGCCGCCACCCCTTGCCACATCGGTCACATACAACCCGTCACCATCATCACCATCCTATCCTTCCTATCCCACCACCACTGATAAACCCCGTCCTCGTGGCCGACGTGGACGCGGCAAAGGCCGGAACACCGGCAGCCGTGGCGCTGCATCCTACGGTCAGCCGTCTCCTGCCAATCACCCGTATATCGTCTTTCCCTCCAACTAGACGGCTACTCAATGGGCTGGGCTCCTCAACAACACTCCATCACAGACTTGGAATTCCTCACAGGCCCAACCCCCCTGCCCATATCCTTCTCGGCCCAATAACAATGGGAAGGGAGTTTTGGGCCCAAGGCTGATGAAGCTCATCATACAGTTTATACGCCCACAGATATCGAGCAGGCTCTTTACACGCTGTCGTTGAACCCACCAGATCACGGACTCATGGACTCAGGGGCATCATCTCATTCGGCAAACCAGCAAGGTATATATTCCCCGTCTAATTTTAATTCGTGCACTAATAAAAATATAATTGTTGGAAATGGCATGACTATCCCCGTTTTGGCTCAAGGCAATCAAACCCTACCACCCCCTTTCCCACCTCTAAAATTAAACAATGTCCTATTTGCACCTAATATTATTAAAAACCTTATATCAGTTCGTCACCTTACAACTGATAATTTGGTTACTGTCGAATTTGACCCATTTGGTTTTCTTGTGAAGGATCTCAAAACACGGGCTCCTATCCTCCGATGCAATAGCACAGGCGATCTCTACCCACTCACTGAACCACTTCCGCTCAACCTCAACCAACCACAAGCTTTCACCACCATCTCTCAAGATCGCTGGCATCAAAGACTGGGTCATCCTGGCAACAATTTATTGCAATCTTTAAAATTGTCGTCTTTTATTGATTATGGCAAACTTAATAAAACATTGTGTCAATCTTGCATTTTTGGTAAAAGTGTTAAATTACCTTTTTATGATTCTGTTAATTGCACTCGTTTACCTTTTGACATTGTGCACAGTGACCTTTGGACTTCACCCATACTTAGTACGGGTGGTCACAAATACTACATTCTATTTCTAGACGACTTTACCAATTTCTTATGGACTTTTCCCCTAGCCAACAAATCTCAAGCCTTTACTATGTTCACCCAATTTACCAACCTTGTTCACACACAATTTGAAAGAAAAATTAAACAATTCCAGTGTGACAATGGTAAAGAATATGCAAACAATAACTTTCATAACTTTTGTCATCACCATGGCATGCAATTTCGTTTTTCGTGCCCCTACACGTCGTCCCAAAACGGCAAGGCGGAACGAAAAATTCGTACTATAAATAACATGCTACGTACCCTGCTTGCCCAAGCCTCCCTACCACCCAATTTCTGGCACCATGCCCTTGAAACAGCCACCTACCTACTTAACATATTACCAGCAAGCTTCAAAAGTTTCGCTCCCCCACCTCTCTCCTATACAATGTCACTCCTGAATATGAACACCTACGTGTATTCGGGTGTCTTTGCTATCCCCTTACCCTCCACTACAATTCACAAACTTAACTACCGGTCCAACCCATGTGTCTTCCTTGGTTACCCGCCTAATCATCGAGGGTACAAATGTCTCGACCTCACCACACATCAACTTATCATCTCTCGACACGTCCACTTCGAAGAGACAATCTTTCCATTCACCATTCAATCTCCCACAAAACCACCCTCTTACGATTTTTTAAACCCTACCATCCATCCTCTAGTTTGGGATCACCTTGCCAAACAACACTCCCACCCACCTGTTTCCGCTCCCAGCCACGGCCCACAGTCCGGCCCAAATCCCAGCCCACCTCCACAAACAACTTCGACCACCCCACCCTCACCCTCTATAACCACCAGCTCTCCCTCTCGTCCTGGCCCATTTCCCACCTGTTCTGGCCCAACTCCCTCACCCGACCAGGCCGGCCCATCTACTACCCACCGTTCTACTCCAGCCCATATACCCACCGGCCCCACTGCCCAACCGGACCCGCCTCACCTATCACCCGTCAACCAGCCACCCCCACCTCCTCCGCCACCAGCCCGCACCATTCATACCCGTTCTATGAGTGGCATCGCCAAACCAAAACAGCCATTTAACCTTCACACTACCACAGTCGTCCCTGTACCCAAAAATCCTCAGGTTGCTTTAGCCACTCCGGAGTGGTACAATGCCATGTCCAATGAGTTTAGTGCCCTTATTAAAAATAAGACCTGGGAACTTGTACCTCGCACTCCTGATATGAATATTATTCGTTGCAGGTGGCTATTTAAACATAAGTACAGGTCTGACGGTAGTCTCGAGCGCTATAAAGCTCGTTTGGTTTGTGATGGTCGTAAACAGGAACATGGGGTCGATTGTGGGGAAACATTTAGTCCGGTTGTTAAGCCGTCCACCATTCGTCTGGTACTTTCTTTGGCTTTGGCGAAATCATGGAAAATCAATCAACTGGATGTCACGAACGCCTTTCTTCATGGGAATCTGGAAGAAACTGTCTACATGCACCAGCCCACAGGTTTTCGACATCAGGATTTTCCTAATCATGTCTGTCGCCATAAGAAGTCTCTATATGGCCTCAAACAGGCACCACGTGCCTGGTACCAGCGTTTCACAGACTTTGTGACTTCTCAGGGGTTTCGTCAGAGCAAATCTGATAATTCGTTGTTTGTTTACAAACATGGCGACGATATTGCTTATCTTCTCATTTATGTCGACGACATCATTCTCACTACTTCTAGTGATGCTCTGCGACAACATCTATTACACACTCTTGCAGGTGAATTTGCTATGAAGGATTTGGGACCCCTATCTTACTTTCTTGGCATCCAGGTTACGCGCTCTGGGAACTCGTTGTTCCTGTCCCAGCAGTCTTATGCGCGCGATATCATTCACCGGGAAGCTATGGATTCTTGCAAACCTGCCGCAACCCCTGTGGACACTCAGTCCAAACTTTATGCGGATACTGGACCCCTGCATGATGATCCGTCCACTTATCGCAGTCTTGCAGGTGCACTCCAGTATTTGATGACTTTCACCGGACCTGACATATCCTATGCCGTTCAGCAGATTTGCATGTACATGCATGCGCCTCGGGTTACTCATTGGAATGCGTTGAAGCGGATCATTCGATACATTTAGGGCACCTCAGAGTTTGGTCTTCATCTTGCTCCTAGTCAGTCTATGTCTCTGGTTGCCTATACTGACGCAGATTGGGCAGGCTGCCCAGACACCCCTCGCTCCACGTCTGGTTATTGTGTCTATCTTGGGGATGATCTTATTTCCTGGTCTTCTAAACGCCAGTCCACCATTTCTCGCTCTAGTGCAGAAGCTGAGTACAGAGGGGTCGCTAATGTAGTCGCTGAACTTTGCTGGATTCGCAACCTTCTCCTCGAGCTGCATCATCCAGTCACACGAGCTTCCTTAGTCTATTGTGATAATATCAGTGCTATCTACTTATCTGGCAACCCGGTTCAACATCAGCGCACGAAACATATCGAGCTTGACATTCATTTTGTTCGTGAACAAGTTCAGAAGGGTCGTGTGCGTGTTTTGCATGTTCCTTCTCGTCATCAGATAGCAGATATTTTCACTAAAGGCCTCCCGCGTGTTCTCTTTGATGATTTCAGGACCAGTCTCAGCATTCGTCCACCGGATGCTTCAACTGCGGGGGTGTAATAGCACATGTGTATATATGTAAAAGATTATTATTGATTTGATTATGATCTCCACCAAAATAGGAGATTATGTTTTGTATCTATATAATGTATTGTACATGATCAATGAAAGGTATCTTGAATATCAATTCCTTTACAAACAGGAAAAAAATGGGAGAGCTTGTGCCACCGGCACCTAGCCACGTAATCTCAAACGTCTCATATGAGATGACATGAGATAAACGATCACTCATCCGTTTCTTGTTCTACCACATAAAAGAGACATTGCGTGCAAGGCACTTGGATATTACGTTTAGAAAAGGCTACGGGGATTGGGAGCGGCCCAACAACACTCACCAAGATAGAAAATTTACCTTTAAAGGGTCCGACTATTCCACATGAAATCATTACCCAAGTTCGATCCATTTTTAAGCTGCATATGCGAGCGAAGGCTATGGCTTGGAAAAACGCTTGAAGGATCGAGTGTCCATGTCCATTGATCATCTCCTATTTCCAACTCCCAACATAACTATATTTAGAAAATCCACCAAACTATCAGATTCCTTGAAGCAATCATTCCAAAACGATATGTCAACACCATAATCAAGAATGCCTCTAAACAACCCAGTAATGTTTTATTCATAGATTCGAGATCTTGCGCCATCTTACCAACTTGCTTCCATGGACCTGCTTGGGACATTTTTACAGGTATAAGCTCCACAATCTACAATTATTATGAAAACACCATATAACCTTTCTCAAAGACCATAAAATTTAAATGCCAATATGAAAAGATAGAAAAAGCAATTCACTTCAACATATTAGCTAAATGTACACGCATTGTTGACATTAATTAACACATACTAAAAAAATAAATATAGTGAGGTTCTGGTTTAACTTTATATCACTATCACTCAACAAAATAAAAACCAAGAAAAATGGTAAAACTTAAAGGAAACTTGCCCGTGCTTTGTAGATTCTTTACTATATGTATTGAAATCTCGGCTGAGTGTTACGGAAAATACATAGGAGAACATGATATATTAGAAGATTGAAATAACTGTAAACTGAAATCATCAAATTAAATGTCTATACAACAATTCTGCTATCAAACAATAAAGTGGAGGCCAATTAAAACAAATGATTCAAACACGTACGTGATCATGGTGGATGGTACTCAAGGTAATGGATGCTCACCATTATAAATAAACCTCAGATTTGTAATGGATTGGGGCATTAATTACTTGGAGGTCTACCGTTGCAATCCATATAAAACCCAAATTTCTTACTAATTGAACCCTATCAACTTCCTCCTTCAGTTACCGTTTTCAATTGATGATGATGAAGACCATTTAATTAAGATTAAAGAAAAATTAACAACATTCGGTAGCCATAAATTGGTTTTATGAAAGTGGGGTTATATCTTGATATGGATATAAAGTGTGTTGAAGAGTTACAAAAAACATTGACATGTATTAGGTAGTTGTAAAATAGTCATAAAAAGTTGTATCATAAGGGCATAAAAGGAAGAAATGTGGTAAAATATGGAGATGGTAGTTGTGTCCCTTCACATGCCATCTTAAAAGGGAGAGGAAATTACTTTTCTAGACATGTCTCCTCCTTAATAAGGTAACATAGATAATGTCTGGTCTCGAACTCACAACCTCCTTATTAAGGATGTGAACCTCAAACCACTACACCATCTAAGAATCTTGTGTTTTAACATGAAACCAACTTTATTTATTTTTAAATGATGTTGTGAAAAACAGGAAAAATATAAATTGTCACCACCCCTCTCAACCAATGAGAGGAGACTTGAACTATTCACTCATCTCTTAATTAATACATATATATATATATATATAATGTGTATAAATTAATTAATATATATTATAGAGCCGAGTCCGAACTAAGCTCGAGCTTAAAAAAATAACATACAATCGAGCTTGAGCACTTGTATATTAAACAAGCCAAGCTCGACTCTACTCGTTTACACTTCAATTCATATATAAAGGACGTTCATTTCAGAACGAAGAATATATTGAAAATTACAAGACTAGTACTACCTTTATTACTGATGGTAGGGTTGAGCAGAAAACTGAAAAAAACTAAACCGAAACAAAAAAAAACGATTTAACTTAACGAAAATAACCAAACCACACAAAAAACCAGAAAAACCGAACCGAAAAAACCAAACCGAATATCGGTTCGGTTTCAGTTGGGCATTAGAAAAACCGAAAAAAAAACCAAACCAAATCGAATAACCCAAAAACTCATTTTTTTTTAAAAAAAATTAAAAGGTTAAATATATTAACATAAATATAAACATATAAGAAAGATTCTTAAATCTTGGATTATAAGTTCTATTTTTTAATTTATTGAAATTATGTTCCAAAAACTGAAAAGATCGAAAAACCAAACCGAACCGTTTCTTAAACTGAAAAAACCAAAACCGAACGATTTTCAAAAACCAAAAACCGAACACTTCGGTTATGGTTATGGTTTTACCAAAAAACCGAACCGAACAACACTGTGCACACCCCTAACTCATGGACCAGTAGAATCTTTATGACCTATGACATGGGAATATTATTGATATGCAGATGGCAAGTATAATTTTCCTAGATATTCCAGTTGGTACCGGTTTTTCGTATGCAAGAACAACACGTGCCTCGCATTCCACCGACGTCCAATATGGCGACCATGCCTATGAATTTTTGCAAAGGGTACATTAAATTCTTTGGCATTTCCTAGTATTAGATGATTTGGTTCTTGGAATAACTTTTTATGATTATAATTTAAAATTCTTAATGCAGTGGTTTGAAATTCACCCGGAGTTCGTTTCTAATCCATTCTATGTCGCAGGGGATTCCTATTCCGGAAACCCTGTCCCAGTAATCACACAATTAATATCAGATGGTAACAATAGTTTTCTTATAAATTATTATGACTGGTTTCATCACAACTTATTGGTTGCAAATATGCAGGAAATGAAGCTGGCAATGTGCCTTACATTAATCTAAAGGTGGTCTTATATATATTATATATATATATATATATATATAGGGTAGGGTTCAAATAGGAACCACACCTTAAAGAGGAACCGTAGGAACCACTTTATAGCCATTGATCTCTAATGGCATGATTGTAAATAATATCAACTTTAATTAATTAGTTAGTTTAAATAAAGGGCAATTTAGTACTTCTTTAATCCCATAATTTTCTCTCTATTTAAATACTCCATTCGTCCTAATTTAAATGTCTCATGTCTAAAAACACACATTTTAAGAAATGCTTTGTTTTTTATGTGGTAAAATGACAATAATATCCTCAAAAGTGGTGATTGTGTTTTGTCTTTTATAGGCAAAAGTGGAAATTTCATTTCTATTTTTGGAAAGGGACATTTAATTTGGGACAAACAAAAAAGGAAAGGACATTTAAATTGGGACGGATGGAGTAACTAACTACTTTCTCTTTCTTCTTTTCTCTCTCCAATTTAATTTTCAATCTAAAGATAGATAAAACTATTATAAAAAAATACATGTCGTTCGAAAAATATATGAAAACATTTGATTACTGTACAAATAATTTAACTACTATAATACACCTGTGTATATTCATTACTACAATTGAAACATTTGACTACTGTACAATCATTTAACTATTATAATACACCTGTGTAAATTCATTACCACAATTGAAACATTTGATTACTGTACAATCATTTAACTACTATAATACACCTGTGTATATTCATTACCACAATTGAAACATTTGACTACTTTACAATCATTTAACTATTATAATACACCTGTGTATATTTTTACCACAACTGAACATTTTGACTACTGTACAATTATTTAAAACTAACGTAACAACGACCATATTAAAGGTAATATACCTATATACATTGGTGTGTAATATAAGAGTATAATATCAGTGTAACATAATATCATATACATTAGTGTTCAATTCACATTATCTCTAATTTGCCACTGGTGTCCGAAAAACATTAGCATCGCGTCTTAACAACCACCTGCAATTATGTTTAACTAAATACGGTTAGAAATTAACCAAAATCATAATCTCATTATACTTTATATTTATACACTATTGTACAATAACAACACAATATTATTTACATTATACACTAATGTATATAACTGGCACTAGGTTTAATAACATACTCTAAACAATGAACAAGTCCAAAAAATTAAAATAAACAAATAGGTTAAGAATAAAAACCGATATCAATCTCATTATACAGACATGCAACTTCGGTTAATCGTTTACGACATCAGATTATACACTAATGTACAAAACTATTATACAATACACCGGTAACAAATATTGCCTTCGCGTCGAAATATTATACATCACAACCTTTAAATAATACACCTAGAAAAATTAACAAATCCAACATACTTAAAGCCCCAAATCGAATCAAGTAAAAAAACGACTAATAAATCAGCATATTCATACACACAATTTGATAGATTATTATTAGATTATACACTAATGTAAATCGAATCCAAACCTGTTTTATAAGAACATCGAAATACTATACACTACAATCGTTTAATTCCTTCTCCATACCACCCCACTAAATCTTTGTTTCCCATTCACTTGCTTCACAATTTAACAAAAACAAAAAAAAATTCACAAAATAATTTAAAAAAAAACACTATAAACCCAAAATCAATGGTCAAGTAATTGACTTTATGGAAAAAGATAAAAACCCCTTTGATTTAAAGATTTTTTATGGGTTTTGGAAACTGGGAATATATATAAAAAAAAAAGAAAGATAACATACGTGAATTGAAGGAGTTGTAGGACGGATGAATATTGAAGGAGATGATGATAAGAAAAATGACGACATATGTGGATTGGTGGGTAGAAGAGGGTTTTGGTTTGTGGGAGGAATTGGGTTGAAAATTTGTTGCTTGGAAGCCTTGCAGAGAAGGGTTTAGAGTGCCTGAATCTGTGTTTGAATCTGTGAATTGATTTGGAGATTGAATTGGGTGAGCTTTTTAAGGAAACAAAAAATAACTGATTTGATTATGAAATATAATTAAAGAAAATGATAATTATTTAAATGTTTAATTACACTCTTACCCTTATGATCAAGATTGAAGATGGATGGTCCAGATTGGTTCCTAAGGTTCCTAACTAGGGTAGTGGTTCCTATTTGATCTCAATCCTATATATATATATATATATATATATATATATATATATATATATATATATATATAACGAACTAGAAAATCGATTTTCTAAACATGCTACTTTTGGGCATTAGGGGTATGTTCTTGGCAACCCTGTGACATTTGCAGAAGAAAGTAATTACAAAATTCGGTTTGCTAATGGTATGGGACTTATATCAGATGAACTCTACAAGGTTTGTTTTGTCATATGATCTTATTAATTTCCTACTTGTTTTTGCAACTAATGTTCTTCATGTTCAACATCCATAGTCGTTATTCCACACGTGTCGTGGAGAGTATCGATCAGAGTATATAAGCATGAGCAACATAGAATGTCGTCAAAATCTTGAGTTGTATGAACAGGTTCTTTTTTTAATCAACTTTACATTGGCTCTTTACTCCATCTTGATACAACACAAAAGCAACTAACCTGAATGAACCTTTTGTAGTGCATAGATGGGATTCAAGAACCCCATGTTTTGGAACCATATTGTGGTGATGTTATGCAGCTAATTAAACTACCCACTCAGAAATTGCTTAACGGGCGCCATACTCTTTCTACATCTAACTGTCGTGTAAGTATAATCTATCACTTTGTTTTCCATCATATATCTTCATTCTATAAATCAAATTCAAAATCAAACCAAGTCATACGAAAACTATAGAGATTTTAAGGATGTTTCAGGATCATGCAGGTTTATAGAACTCAGCTGGTTTACTACTGGATGCTTGAAGCCAGTGTTAGAGAAGCGTTGCATACTCGCGAGGTATTCTTAATTCTTATTTATATATTTTTAATCCATAGAACAATATGATTTCTCTCACATGCTAGAACAACATAGGGCACAAAAAGCGAGTGGATAAGATGCGACGATTCGAACTTCACAAGAACATTTTATGACGTTAGACCAAACCATCAATACCTCAGCAAAAAAGGTTACCGCTCTCTCATCTACAGGTGCTCTTAGGCGTACAACTTAACTCACAATTGATTTTTTTTTTTTTTTTGTGAAAGAATATGTTACTAGTGAACATTTATAATTTAACGCAGTGGTGATCATGATATGGTCAATCCTCACCAAGCAACTCAAGCATGGATAAGAGATTTAAACTACTCTATCATTGACCAATGGCGATCATGGAAGCTTAATGGTCAAATTGCTGGGTAATTTACATATTAATGTTGTTTACAACACAATGTAATATTTTAAATGTACTTATGTTTGGTTATTTATTTATACTGACAGGTACACAGAGAGTTATTCGAATATGATGATGTATGCCACTGTGAAGGCAAGGAATCCAAGTGTTCTTATTTTGAGTGTTGATAGTGATTGTTAACTGAAACAATTTGTTTATGTTGCAGGGCGGTGGGCACACAGCTCCTGAGTACAAGCCTGAAGAATGTTTTGCAATGTTTAAGAGGTGGATATCTAAACAACCATTGTGACCACCACTGCATTTTTAATGTCGAAATGATTCTATAGTAAGCAACCTATGCAGCTCCTGTGTTGTTATATGACGTGAACAAATCAATTTGTGATTTGTTAGTGTTGGAAGAATAAACTTAGCACTGAATAATCTATATTATTTCTAAATTTTATGTATTATTTGTAACTTAATAAATTTTCTAAAGTCTGTCACTAAACTATGTCATTAGGGGTAGCCATAACGGTTAGAAGTTAGGGACAGTTTGCGCCAAAACTTAACGGGCCGACGTGACAGTTTGTAGCAACCGATCACTACCTATAAATAGCTAGCATGCAAAGTGTGGAATTCCCTATAAACTCTCTGCAAAAACTTGAAACATATGTTAGTAATCAAAACCTTATAATTGAATTCAGAGCAGTTCGATCCTGATCCGAGACCTATGTAGTTATTCCGAAATAATGCATGGAAGATACCTCATGTTGCTACATCTAACGAGTGTGATATGCGATCAAATTGTCATTGAAAGTTTAATTAATGATCGATCCTGTGAACTGGAACTATCATGTTCGCCAATATTAGTGCAAACAACCTTGTCATCTAATAAGAGTATGTGATCGAGCAAGGAATATTAGAACTGTAGAAGTCATATGGGATAGAAACAAAACCGTTTGGACTGAAGGGAAGGGTTTGTTTATGTAGGTTATGTGTCAGGTAGAAGTGTGTTGTAATGGTGTATGTAGAACCGGTGAATGACCGAAATAACATTAACCGGTTGGGAATTATTTTTCACCAACAGTTTGTAACCGGTTAAAGATTTTTAAAAATAACCGATTTTTAATAGATATACCGATTAATTGGGATATTGACTTATCGTTAATCCTGTCGCTCCTGGTGAAAAAGTGCATGTTTCTCGTTGTCCAACCGGTTCTATTGCATTGTACTGTCGTCATTTTGAATTTTCAAACCTTCGCCATCTGTTTTCCATTTTCTTGTTAAACGTTCTTGAATATTATAGGGTTTCTTTGGGTCAGATCCATCCACATGGGGTTGGTCGTGTGTTGCATTTTGAAATCCTATGTAGAGCCTTGGGATATGATCCTACCCTTCTTATGTTCAGGCGATTCTTTCGTCTTGCAAAGAATGGTGACTGGTTCACATTCGAAGGGTCTCAAGTAGAAACAAACTTGCTTTCTTCTCATGTGACTACCGCGCGTTGGACAATGGAAGACAAAGTTCTTTTGGGTTTCGGAATCTATTTTTCCTTTTAAGCCTGTGTGGAGACATCCCGAGGCCGTTCTTAATGAAAAGGAACCATCAGAATCTGAATTAGATGAAAACTTTCTCAAAGCCATTCGAGCGTGTCCTTCAAGGCTTCGTCCCTTTGGCGAACCTTTTCTGGTTTTGTCCGGTATTAGCACTCGATGGGATAAACAGGGTAGAGACCCTGTGTTGATGAAGGGTGATCAGGGTATGCACCTTTTTTTATTTCGTTTGTTGTTGGTTTCTTCCTTTTTGCCTTTTGTTTATATGTTTGTTTTCTTTATTTGTAGTGATGTCGGCTCTAGATTTCATTAAGGGGGATGATGCTTCAGAGGTTGTTTTTAAGGATGCTGAAGCGGTTGAGGGTGAGGATGCTCTGACAAAGTATGAGAAGGGAAGGTATGATGGGACTAACTATGTTGTTGTCCCTAATGTGAAAAGCTTTTCTAAAGCCAGTTCTTCAAAGGCTTCGACCAGGAGGTCTAGCCGACGTTTGCCGAAGGCTGCAAAGTCTGTTGATGTGTCTGAGACAGTGACTGTTAGTGACGAGATTGAGGAATCAGAGGAGGAGAAGGATCAGGATGTGGAGAATGTTGTTACTGAGGTTGTTGGAAAGAAAAGTAAGGGTAAGAAGGTTTCTTCTAAGGTTGTTATGTTGAAGGGTAATGAGGGTTCAACAACCTTTGATGGGGAAGGGGTGTATACCCCTGGTTGGAATGTGAAACCCAACGATACCTTCAAGTCTTCATCGGTTTGTGAGGAGGTACTGGCACATCTTGCTACCCCTGGTGCCAAGGCTTGTTTGGAGGGGTTGGATGATGATGCCTTGTTAACGAAGATGATGGTTGGTACTTGCAACTTGGCTGCCATGTTGCCAGAAGGTGTGAGCAGGTTTAGGAAGATGATGGGGGAATATGGTGACTTTGCGAAGAAGAAAAGGGAGATGAAGCAGTCCCTTGCAACGTTGAAAAAGGATGCTGAGGAATATGCTGAAAAGGAAAAGACCTTGATTGCTTTGATCGATGAGTTGAAGAGGGGTCATGAGGCTGAGACTGCAAAGCACGAGGCTGCCAGAGTGCAGGTTGAGGCTGACAGGTTGTCATTGGAAGCAGAGAAGAAAGCGCTTGAAAATGAGAAGAAAGGGTTAGAGGCTTCCCTTGCTGGTGCTTTGAATGACAACAAATGGTTGATCGAGGAAGGCTTTCAGCAAGTTGTCACATACTTGCTTCACTCTGCTGAATTCAACTCTGCTCTTGGGGAGGTATACACTAAGCTTCTGGTTCATGGCAAACATGCAGGTTTTATGGCAGGATTTAAAGCTCACGAGTTGGGTCAAGTCATGGAAGAGTCTCCCTTTTACCAGCCTGATTCCCTGGACGTCTTCAAAGAGACAGTTCTAAAGATGGAGCATTCAACCTATCCCTATGTTTCCCAAGTGTCTTCTTTCTATAAGAAACCTCTAGAGGAGTTGAAAAGGTTGAAGCACAAGGGTTTGAATGAAGCTGTCTGCGCTAAAGTGCTTGAATCTGTTTCCAGGAAGAGGGCTTATTCCGGGGATACTGACGAGACTCTGGATGCTGGTGAAGCGCCTTCCAAGGACGCAAGTGTTGAAGCCTCTGAGGCTGGTGGTCTCATGGAGAAGCTGCCAAAGAAAGGGAAGAAATCCAAGAAGGCAAAGGTGGCGAAGGTTGTTGGTGATGATGAAGCCTCCAAGCCTTCAGGATCTGGTGGTGATGCTTAACTTTATCTTCCCTTATTCGTAGCTATCTTAGCCGTTGGTTTGTAAACAATTAACTCTGTGGTGGTGTTTAGACAATTTATCTTTTGATGGAACCTTATGGGTTCCTTTGTGGTTGTGGGCTTTAAACAGCCCTTTGAACAATGTTTTAGTACTTGGCTAGTTAAAGCCTGTAGTGTTGAATGTTTAAGCCCTTAAGGCTATTATTAGGTATCTTTGTTCGTTCAGCTTTCGTTATTTGTTTTTGAGTTGTGTTTTTTATACTTGTGTTTGTCTTTGTTAGTGTTTGGGAATGTTTAACCTGTAGCACCTTCTAAGGTTGAATGCTGCAGTCATTCATCCTTAAGGTAGTCTAGGCAAACAAGTCACCGTCTATCCTATATACACTTACACAAGTGTTTTAATATGATTTTGTAAGTTTGTTTCTTACCCCTTATATAGATTCGTTTAACCCTCGAACCTATTGAGCGAAATGGCCTGGGAGCTCATCCCCTTACATGGCCCATGCCATGGAGTTTTTTGCAAGGTTCTCAACCTGAACGTAGGATAGAAAGACAAAGTTTCAAAAAAGGATCTAGTGATCCTTTCATTCATTTAATATGTCATCATTACATCGTTTTAACATGAAGAGAACAACATTTCATGAAAGCTTAAACAAAGAACCTTTTAAGGTTCTTGCCTTCCATGTTGGCAAGCTTGTAGGATCCTCCTTTGTGGGATTCAAGGATGGTGTAAGGACCTTCCCATTTAGGCCCGAGCTTTCCTTGGTTTTCCTTCTTGCTTGCTTCATTATTTCTTAAGACTAGATCTCTTGGCTTGAAGCGTTCATGCTTAACTCTGGCGTTGTAATAGGACTCCATCTTTTGTTTGTATTGAGCTTCTCGAATTGCTGCTGAGTCCCTGGCCTCTTCTAAGAGATCTAGATTGAGCAAAGCTTCTTGTTCGTTGGCCTTGATATCAACATGAAGCGTTCAAGGTGTGGTGACTCCAATCTCAGCAGGTATAACTGCTTCAGATCCAAAAGTAAGGCTGTAAGGCGTTTTCTTGTTGCTTGTTTTTTCTGTGGTTCGGATGGCCCATAGAACACTTGGGAGTTCATCCAACCACTTTCCTCCTTGTCTGCCTAGTCTAGCCTTGATCCCTTCAACCACACTTCGGTTCATTCTTTTGACTTGGCCATTTAATTGAGGGAATGCTACAGAGCTGAAAACTTGTGTTATTCGGTATTCTTTGCACCAAGCACTGAACGGTTTTTTCTGCGAATTGCTTCCCATTATCAGTAACAAGTACCCCAGGCAAGCCATATCGACAAATGATGTTTTCCCAGACAAAATCGATTATCTTTTTTCCAGATATCTTCCCAGAGGCTTCACTTTTGGCCATTTTGTGAAGTAATCAACACCACTAATAAGAATTTGACCCCTCCCTTTGCTGGTGGGAAGGGTCCAATGATATCCATCCCCCACATGTGGAACGGCCAAGCTGAACTAATGGGCACCAAGTCATGCTTGGGGCTTTTTGGGACAGGAGCATGGATATGGCAGGCTTCACATTTCTTCAATTGTTCAGATGCATCACGGTGCATGGAACGCCAGAAGTAGCCAAGGTTCATGAGTTTTGAAACGACTGATCTTGGACCACAATGAGCTCCACATATTCCTTCGTGAACTTCCTTAATAAGGTATCTGCTTTGTTCAGGGCCAACACATCGGAGCAATGGGGCCAAGTACCCCTTTTTATAGAGTATTTCGTCTTGGATGATGTATTGCTTAGACTTGATTCGAACCCTTTCAGCTTCAACGGGATCTTCGGGTAGTTCACCTTTCTTCAAGAACCTTACGAACGGAGTCATCCAATTTGGTTCACTCTCAGTGATTACATCTTGTACTTCGAGTTAAGATATGGAGGGATGCTGGAATACTTCAACCAACACCTTTTAGTGAGATGGGCGAAATTTAACGAAGCAAGCTTGCTAAGAGCGTCAGCTTTCTTGTTGTGTGACCTTGGAACCTGTTTGATTTTGCAAGACTGGAAGGTGTTCATGATCTCCTTGGCCTTCTCTCTGTATTTTTTCATATTAGGTTCCTTGGCAATGAAACTGTCGTTCACTTGATTGGAAACCAGGAGCGAATCAGTGAACACTTGAAGCTTGTGAACCATCAGCTTTTTTGCAAGCTTCAATCCTGCTATCAGAGCTTCATATTCTGCTTCGTTGTTGGTTGTCTGAAATTCCAAACGAAGGGCATATGTAAATTCTAACCCTTCGGGGTTGATCAGTACAAGACCTGCCCCTGAACCTTCAACGCTGGAAGCTCCATCTATGTAAAGCTTCCAGGCTTCTGGGTCAAGGGACTCATCTGTAGTAATGTTAACTTTGGCAGTTTCCACCCTTGGAATTTCAACAATGAAATAAGCAAGTATTTGTGCCTTTATTGCTTTTCTCAGGACATAGGTGATTTTGTGTTCACCTAGTTCGACAGCCCATTTGGCTAATCGTCCCGAGGTTTCAGGCCTTTCAAGCACATTCTTGATAGGTTGATCAGTGACCACTTGTATAGGATGTGCTTGGAAGTACCTTCAAAGCCTTCTGGCTGTTTGCACCAAGGCTAAGGCTAGTTTTTCCAAAGGAGGGTACTTGACCTCTGCCAACTTTAAAGTTTTACTGAAGAAGTAAACGGGTACCTGAGCTTTGTCTCTTTCAATGGTGAGAACAGCGCTGAGGGCTTCATCAGTAACAGAAAGATAGACAGAGATCGTTTCCCCTGCTTCAGGGGCTGCAACGGTGGGAAGGGAAGCCAGATACTGTTTCATCTGGTTGAAGGCTTCCTCTGCTTCTTCTGACCACCTGAAGTCTTTCTTTTCAGTGCAGCCTTTGAGGGTTTTGAAGAAGGGTAGGGATTTTTCAGCTAATTTGGACATGAAGCGCTTCAAACAGCAAGCTTGCCATTTAGGCTTTCCACCTCCTTCTTGGTTTGAGGTGACTTCATATTAAGGATGGCTCGAACCTTATTAGGGTTAGCCTTTATGCTTTGCTTCCCTACAATATGTCCCAAGAATTTTCCTTCTTCGAAGCCGAATGAACACTTGATAGGGTTCAGTTTCATGTTGATTTCCCTGAGGTTGTTGAACGTTTCTTGTATATCTTCAAGCATTTGTTCCTCTGTCTTGCTCTTGATGACTAAGTCGTCTACATAGGCTTCCATGTTCTTGCCAATTTGCTTAGCAAAAGCCTTGTCAACCAATCTTTGGTAAGTGGCACCTGCATTTTTTAAACCAAAAGGCATCTTTTTGTAACAAAAGATACCTTTGTCAGTATGAAAGGCAGTTTTTTCTTCATCTTCCTCCTTCATTTGTATCTGGGGATAACCTTTATAGGCATCCAAAAAACACTTGAAGGGGAAACCTATAAGCGAGTCAACCTTTAAATCAACTTCAGGCAAAGGATAACAATCATTGGGGCAAGCTTTGTTGAGGTCTTTGATGTCTATGCACATCCTCCATGAATCATCAGGCTTTCGAACCATTACAGGGTTTCCAACCCATGATTGATATTTTACCTCACGAAGGATTCCTGCTTCGACCAGCTTATCGACCTCTTGGCAGGCAGCTTTGCTTCGTTCAGGAGCAAGACTTCTTTTCTTTTGAACTATCGGCTTGACATTTGGGGGAATCCTGAGTTCATGTTCGGAAACCTCTCGAGGAATCCCTGTCATGTCACTTGGGCACCAGGCAAAAATATCAGCACTATTTTTAACAATACCTCAAGCTTCGAAAGCGTTTCTGCAGGGAGGGCTGTGTTGACCCGTATCCTCTGCTCAGGGTATTGAGGGTTGATACTGAGACCAAGCTTGCTTTGCTCGCTGGGACCCTCATTAACCGTTTACACTGAGGTTGAGGGTTGAAGGGTTGCAATCCCATCCTTGGTAGGGAAATTGGCACTCTTTCGGCTAATGGAGATGGTCATGTCAAAGACCATAACACCTGGTCTGCCGATGATAACGTCATAACTGGACGGTAAATCCAGGACAATGAAAGTTAATGGTTCAGTCCTTTGCATTTGTCCGTCGGAGAAAGTTACATCAAGCGTTATTTCTCCCAAGGGCTTGATGGGTATATCTGCAATGCCTTTGATGGAGGCTTCGGTTGGTTGGAGCTTGGAACGTTCTTCTGAGCTTAGAAGATTGAAGCATTTTGCGAACATAATTTCGGTAGCAGCTCTAGTGTCTATGTAGGCCTTTTGTGTTCTGAGCGAACCCACAAGGGCTTCAAGGACAAGAGGGTCACAATGCTTTTCTTCTTTGGTACGAGGGAAGCAGATGCCTTGATGCTCCCAAGCTTCCAACCTCTGTTGCTTGTTGGGGGTTTCTTGTTCAACAAAAACCATGGTAACGCCCTTCTTTTTGTTATCAGCTATGTTTTCCTTGACACCTTTGACTAGGTGAGCTAATTCTCCAGATTTGACAGCTTCTTTGATCCTCTTTTTAAGTTGGAAGCAGTCGTTGGTATGGTGTCCCTTCTCTTCATGAAACTCACAATATTGGTTGGAGTTTTCGATTCTTTTGATTTTTGGCAAGGGACGAGGAGGTCGAAAGGTAGGCTTGACTTCTTCTGTTGCCAGGATTTCTTGAGGAGTTTTGGTGAGGGCTGTGAAGTTCACACTTCTGTCTTTGCTTGAAGGGTTCCTGCTTTCGGTCCTTCGAGACTCAGACCCCCTGGGTCTTTTTGTCATAGGTTCCGTAGTTGCCCCTCTTTCGGGTGGGGCTTTTACTTCTCCGGCTAGATGCCATTTTTCTTTGTTCTTTGATATCTACAGCCTCTTCTGCTCGGATATGAGCTTCAGCCCTTTCTAAGGCCTCTTCAAGGGTTCTAGAAAGGCTTTTGTTAAAGTCCCTAGTGAGGTATTTTGAGTTGATGGCGTTCATGAACCCTGCAACCTTCATTTTCTCATCTGCACCGACATAGGTAAGGCCTTCTTTCTTGTATCTTTTATATAAAGCTTCTTAGGCTCTCGTCATCTTTCTGTTTGATCTGAAAGATAACGGTTGCATCCTT
This sequence comes from Ambrosia x helenae, assembly GCA_030844895.1. Classification (NCBI taxonomy): domain Eukaryota; kingdom Viridiplantae; phylum Streptophyta; class Magnoliopsida; order Asterales; family Asteraceae; genus Ambrosia; species Ambrosia x helenae. The sequence continues at coordinate 18,677 of JAUTDX010000436.1, read as the reverse complement.
GACGCAACGCCTTTGTTGTGAGAAGTTGGCTAGAAATCCCTTGCCAAGTTCGTTGAAGGTTCGAATGCTTCCTGCTGGTAAGTCATTGAACCAGATTCGAGCGGATCCGACAAGGGTCTGCATGAACATGAGGCAACACTCGGGATCACCCCATTTCTCGATTCGAGCAGCCCCAGAGAAGATCTGAAGGTGATCTTCTGGATCATCAGTGCCATCGTATATTCTTATATGAGCTGGCATCTTCAGCTTGTTAGGGAACTCATAGTCTGCTATCTCTTGAGAGAAGCAAGACAAGCTGCTTGGCTTATAAGGTTGGTTGACAGTGTGTTCCACCCTGGTGTTGGTGATCCCATTAGGATTTCCTTGTTGAGCAGCGATGGCTTGACTAATGAGCTGCTGCCAAGGAAAGTGAGCCATCATCTGTGATATCATGTAGGGCATAAGGTTAAAACCTTGGAGGCTTTCTGTCGTTGCTGCATTGTTGGTTGCCATAGGAATGCTCATGGAAGCACTACGAGCCATAGGTAGCGAGGCCATGGCTTGTTCCCATGAAGTGGCAACTGGAGGTGGAACACTAGCTATTGGTGACTACAAGAGTTGATCCAAGGTGAGTTCATGCCCAAGCGGTGCACCGGTGGTGACAGCTTGGGTGGTGAACAGTGGGAAGGCAGTAGGACTGGGCCTTGTTTCCTGGTGGGAGGCAGTGAACATGTTGCTAGGATCAATTTCATAGTTCCTGGGAGATGGTCTACGACCAGAGGTGGCAGTAAATGGACGAGGTGGCCCAGGAGAAAGTGATACTTCTTCTTCGTTGTAATCTAGCCGAATACGGACTCCTTTGTCCTTTTCCCTCATGACGTGCTGGTTCAAGAGGACCTGAGTTGCAGGAAGTTACTTGCAACTCCCTCAGGGGTAAGATCTATGCGTTGTGGCATTTGTGCAGGGTCAGGGAGAGGAGACAACACCCTGAGCGAGTGGGAGGTGGAGTCTGCAAGTTTACCGACTCGGGACGAGTGGGTGGGGTCTGAGTACTGGCAGGAATGCCTCCCGGAGTGGAGAATGACACAGATCTGTTGGGAGAGGCTTGATTTGTGTCGGAAGAGATCTGGTTGACCTCTTCTTGAGACTCAGGATCAGACATGAAGGGGAGTTGGAGCTACACAACTGATTTTTGAAGAGAAAATGGCGCAGCCCCACGGTGGGCGCCAACTTGTTGCTACAACACATAACTGTCTAACGTTGGTTCTGAGTCACGGGAAGGGTTAAAAGGTTCAAGGGTTCCGATCTGCCTAACGCAGGTCGTGGTGTCCTCCTACGTTGCAAACGTAGAAGGAGGTTCAAGATAATATTATTTTCGAGTGTTGGATTTCTGGTTTGAGTGAGACTCAAAGCCAGAAATGAGTGTCTTAACTCGATTTGTAAGTGAGAGAGATATTCTCCTCACTGTGTATAGAATAAGAGAATAGAAGATTTAGTGTAAGAAAATAGTTTAGAGTGTGTCCAGATCTGTTTGTGATTGATCTGATTAAATAGACAAGGTATCTTCTCATTTAGGAAAGCATATTATCTTGAAGTATGTTGCAACAAAAGGACAATCCACTTTAAGCCAATGGTGGCTATGGACCTACAGTCCGAGTAGTGTAGTTACTCCGTCGACAGTTGCTTGTGCTGTTCGATGAAAAGGTGACAAGACAGGTCATCTTTTGACCTGGGATACTCCGTCCTTCGAACCTTCGTAGCTTTCAACCCTTTAAGCATTGTCGTGTGATACTTATTATTCTTTTTGGTTTAGGCTACCCACGTCATCAGCCTATAAGTACCATTGTACCACCGATGGCAGAATGGGATGCTTGGATGCCGGAGATAAAGGTTGAAGGTAAGCTCCGGCAAAGAATCAACGCTGCCAGGCGCGAGGTCGTGATATGAGAACAGTTTGCGGTTGGACTTGGTGATGGAACTGCCACAAGCGGCAGTCAAGCGGTGGCAGGAGATCACATTCCTTTGCTGGCTCTCAGTAAACAAGTTGGGCCAAAAAGAAATTTGCATTTATACATAGTGTTAAATGAGAGGGTCTTCGACAATGTCTTTAGGTTCTTGGGTGCAGGAGATATCACCTGCCTTGAATATCAATGTCAAAATACCAAAATCTAAAACAAAATATCGTGAAAATCATTTTGACTTGCACATGAGCAATTAGTAGAAACTTATGGGAAAACTGAAACTTAACGGGAAGAAGCAAAAAAAAAACTAAAGGGAAGCATTTCTTTAATATGAACTTAAGAATAGTGGGAGTGATGTACATGGTAAAGTCGCGGCTTCGCGCAACGTAGGCGTCACGAGGTTTTGCCTTCTAAAGCACAAAAATGAAGGGGTGACGAAAGGCAACGGGCTAAAAAAGACAAAGTGGAAGGTGGAGACGTAGGCTTCATGAGGTTTTACCTTCTAAAGTACAAAAATGAAGAGGTGATGAAAGATGAGGGGCTAAAAAAGACAAAGTGAGTAAGAAGAAAAGGCAGAAGCAACCCGTGTGAAGAATTTCATGGGAAAGGGATAACACCCACCAAAATGAAAAGGGCCAAAATGAAAAGGGGTGGTGTCACAGCATGGAAAGTGACGGATCCAAGATTTTTTTCCAGTGGGTTCACATTTTTTCACCAAAATGAAAAGGGTGATGAACACCCCTAATAGGAATTTGTTCAAATGAGAATCTTTAGCCAAATTAAGAACTGAGAGAACCATTCTGGACCAAGCAAAAAAAAATATGTTTTTTGTTTGCTTAATCGCAAGTCTTTTACAAGAATATATTTTTTTTATTTTTCACTTATGCATATGTGTATATATGTGTCTAAAACTACAAAAACTAGTGTTCTATATATATGTACATACATGTGTAAATATGTAGAAATGATTTCACCTAAATGTGTAGAAAAAAAAGATTGTGGTAAAAGGCATGTTATTTTAATATACATACGTGTCTATACGTGTTAGAGTTTAAAAAATAAGTATCATACATATATGTTTGACACTATACACATATGTATAACTGAAAATGTAATATACACATATGTATAAATGGCAGTATACACACATGTATAAATGAAAAAAAATAAAAAAAAAATATTCTTGCAAATAAAACTGCGATTTAGTAAAAAATAAAAATACACATATGTATAAATGCAGTATACACATATGTATAAATGATTCATACTCGTGTAAGTTGGAGGCGACTAGTGAAGTAGGTTTAATATATAATTTTTTTTACCGTTATATGCCAATTGGTTGTTTTTTAATTTATTTTTAATAAAGCAAAACGATCATCCCACCTACCACTTAGAGCCTGTCACGTGTCCCCCCAAAATGCCCCCACACCGGTGGGATTCTTCCCTCCCCCCACCCCCAAGGAACTCCCCCTCCACGCCAACATGGGACGGTGTCCCCCTTCCCCCCGCTTTGAACGGTTTAGTACAATAACATTGTTAAACATAACACATAAAGTTGTTTAAGTGGATTGACGCATTAAGTTGTATATGTGTGAAATAACGAAACACACTTGTCATATAAAAAACAACATAATTTTATACTATAACTTTCGAATGGGTGACTGTATGTTTTCACGCCAAGTGAGTGGCAGTGGTTAATTTTAACAAGCCGTGGTGTTGAATCATAAGCAGATGAAAAATGATGAAGAACGTTATTTTTAAGTGATAATATAGGCAACCAAATCACAATAAAGAAATTATTAAGTTTGTTAATAAAATAAAATACAAATGATAAGCTACACTTTTCTGAGAGTTAGGAGACAACAACACAAAGAAAGTCAAGTAAATAAACCATTGTTTCAATAAATAAGCAAAAACAAAATGAAAAAAAAAAGCCATATTAATTCGCACGTTTTTTTTTTGCCAACATTAATAGCAGTAATGGCCTACGACGTACATCTTGAAAAGTAAATACATGGCTATTTGCCAGAAAAATTCAAATTTAGTACATCGTAAGTAATAACCACCTACCACATAATGATTTCATACATATATAACCATATCTCATCCACCACATCGTTTGCTTATGAGTTATGCACTGAACACTTACTGAAACAATGTTTGGCTTTTGATCATCATCGTCTTCATCATTTCTCATGCTTCAACCTCTACAACAGCGGGAAGGAGAGTAGAGTATCTTCCTGGCTTCCAAGGACCCTTACCTTTTTATCTTGAAACTGGGTACTTTTATATATAAGTTTACATTTGTGTGATCATGTTACATATGTAACTAACTATGAATGCATGATGTAATGTAGATATGTGGGTGTGGATGAAAATGAAGATGTGCAGCTATTTTACTACTTCATTCATTCAGAGTCGAATCCGGAGCATGATCCTCTCATGCTTTGGCTTACCGGCGGCCCCGGTTGTTCTTCCATTACTGGCCTGTTATACGAGATTGGTATCTATTTTTTTTCACATGTGAAATTGTATGGTTGCTTGGAGTTAATGTGAACAATATATTGGGTTTAATCTTGATTTAATTATCTTGTTTAATGTGATGTTTAAGTCTAGATAAATTTAGTTGGTATATTTATCTAGTTAGGAGTCATTATTTTATAAGGATGTGTATTTTGGTGATCAAGTAATGTTTAGTATCAATAGGGATTAATAGTTTTCCAATTGTGTGGTGATTTGATTTATAATATAAGAAAGGGGAATTGGATTTTAATAACTTGAACTATTTGAAATTGGCCACTGACACCCCCAACTAAAAAATTGGCGATATATAACCTGAACTATTGACTTATTGAAATCTAACACCCACTAACGGTTAAATCACTAACACCGTTAGTGGGTTCGCTGACGTGGTAGATTTGCTGACGTGGCATGCTGACGTGTCAATCCACGTGCACACATCAGCGTGCCACGTCAGCAACTTGTGCCACATCAGCGTGCCACGTCAGCAACCCAACTAACGGCGTCAATTAGTTGGGTGCGAGATTCCAATAGTTCAGGTTATATATGGCCAACTTTTTAGTTGAGGGTGCCAGTGGCCAATTTCGAATAGTTTGGGTTATTAAAATCCAATTCCCCTATAAGAAACGAGTCCTGAATATGTTTCTCACAATATCCGGCTGTTTGTTTGTGTTGATGATAATTGCTCGAACACAATACAGGTCCAATTCAATTTGAGGGTATGCGTTATAATGGAAGCTTGCCCACCTTGACATTGAGACCTACTTCATGGACTAAGGTTATATATCTTTCTCCTATATATATTGAATTGCAAACAAGCTGGACTGAGATCAAGCTTGAAAAAACGACATAGGAGTCAAGTTTGAGTACTCGTAAGTTAAACAAGCCAAGCTCGAGCTTTGATAAACTCAAGTTGGGCTTGGCTCGGCTCGTTTACACCTCAATTCATATACAGAGGGCTTTTGTTTTCCAGAACAAAGAATATATTGACACCCACTCCTAGACCAAGGTTATTATCTTTCCTTCTCTATATATACATTGAGGTGCAAACGAGACGACTGTTCATATACATACAAATAATTAAAAACTAGCAAGTTCCCGTGCACGTTGCGGCGCGTTGGATGTTATTTCGGTTTACTGTGGTACCAATGTGACAATGTTAGCATAAGCGACCACAAAAAAGCTGAAAAACAGTTAACAACCAGGTCTTGAACCCGAGACCTCCGTTATTGAAACAAACGTCGAACCACTACACCACCATCCAATTTGTTTTTTTTTTCCTAACCCAATTATGTTTAACATGCAATACTGCTGCGGAGAAAAAAAAATATATAAAATGCCCCCACCTAGTCTCAAAACTTGTGACACTTATTACAAAAGTGCACCTCAAAATCACTATACCACCGACCTCACTTGTGATTTTATATGAAAACAATTACATTTAACATTCACTAACGTGTTGGGAATAGAAAAAAATAAATCACCAGAGGCAGGTCTCGAACCTATCACCTCTCAATTAGGAACGTGCACCTCAAACCACTACCTCACCAAGCAATTTTGTGATTTTATATAAAACCAATTGTATTTAATATGAAACTAGTATGAATGCCCGCGCGTTGCTGTGGTAGTTAGTTATTAGCTCTTTTGGACAACACAATCTAACCAAGTAGTTTGTTTACCAATTATAAAAATGTGTTGGAATTTGTATACAGGTATTTAAAATCATTTTGTAAACCTCCCCCAAGGATCCTTGTGATAAAATTAACGCAAAACAACCATCCTTTATAGCGGGCTTTAGATAATTTGATGAAACAAAACATTTGATGAATCAATGGTGGTAGCTTCACAACCTTAGTTGCCAACACAGCCTATTAACTTCAAGAACTATTATGATTTATAACTAATCTATATTTTCTTTTTTCATTCAAATTGACCATAATTTGTTTTTGAAAATCCCAACAAAACTCTTCTTTAAAAACACACAAGCAGGTCAACATTGTGTTAACCCAATCCAACAGGTTTCAAACCACAACCAAAAAGAGAAAAATACGTTAATTAATGCTTGGGCTCTAGATCGGCTCCTTAGTCATAAAAACCCCAAATTCTTTATTTTTTCTATAGACTACCCAACTCGGATTATATCTAGTTGAAAGCTATATTGTTCTGACATCACCATAAGCATCAAATTGCATCTTTACCACCTGTACACCCTTTCTTCCACTTTCTCGACCCCCGGGTGTGTAATGAAAATTCACTAAATCTCTCCATATCAAACTAATAGCACATGTGTATATATGTAAAAGATTATTATTGATTTGATTATGATCTCCACCAAAATAGGAGATTATGTTTTGTATCTATATAATGTATTGTACATGATCAATGAAAGGTATCTTGAATATCAATTCCTTTATGGTATCAAGTCGGTCGCTTCCTCAACCCTAATCTTCGCCACCGCCGTTTCTTCTTCTTCTCCGGTTGCCTTCCTCCTTTCCTCTCTTCCGATTCCTATTCTCCTCAATGGAATCCTCACTTCACCCGCCCTCACGGTCACCAATATCAAAACCTATATCCCCCTCATCCTTGAAAAAGACTCCACCCACTACTCTACTTGGGCGACTCTTTTTCAGGTTCATTGCAGGGCTTATGAGGTCATCGACCACCTGTCTCCTCGCCCTGCAACTGCTGCCTCCTCGTCTGCTGATCCAGAAAAGGCAGCCGCTCAGTCCAAGGCCGAAGCATTATGGTCTCGTCTTGACGCTGTAGTTCTTCAGTGGCTATATGAAACCATCTCTCAACCTCTTCTCCATATCAACTTGAACCCGCAGTCTGCTCTTGAAGCCTGGACAGCGGTTCAACACGAGTTCAACGATAACAAGACTACTCGGGCCATCATCCTTGGTCAGGAGTTTGCAAACCTGAGCCTTGACAACTTTCAGTCCATGTCCGAATATTGCCAGCATGCTAAGCATATCGCCGACCAATTAGACAGTGTTGGTGCTCCCGTCGACGATCACATGCTTGTAATCAAACTGCTCACCGGGCTAACCGAGCAATACGACGGAATCTCCACGGTGCTGCAAAACAAGGAGCCGTTACCACCCTTTAATGAGGTCCGTTCCACTCTCTGCAGGGAAGAAGACAAGAAGAAACGACAAACTGCTCGTTCCTCCCGTACCGCCGCCACAGCCCTTGCCACATCGGTCACATACAAACCCGTCACCATCATCACCATCCTATCCTTCCTATCCCACCACCACTGATAAACCCCGTCCTCGTGGCCGACGTGGACGCGGCAAAGGCGGAACACCGGCAGCCGTGGCGCTGCATCCTACGGTCAGCCGTCTCCTGCCAATCACCCGTATATCGTCTTTCCCTCCAACTAGACGGCTACTCAATGGGCTGGGCTCCTCAACAACACTCCATCACAGACTTGGAATTCCTCACAGGCCCAACCCCCTGCCCATATCCTTCTCGGCCCAATAACAATGGGAAGGGAGTTTTGGGCCCAAGGCCTGATGAAGCTCATCATACAGTTTATACGCCCACAGATATCGAGCAGGCTCTTTACACGCTGTCGTTGAACCCACCAGATCACGGACTCATGGACTCAGGGGCATCATCTCATTCGGCAAACCAGCAAGGTATATATTCCCCGTCTAATTTTAATTCGTGCACTAATAAAAATATAATTGTTGGAAATGGCATGACTATCCCCGTTTTGGCTCAAGGCAATCAAACCCTACCACCCCCTTTCCCACCTCTAAAATTAAACAATGTCCTATTTGCACCTAATATTATTAAAAACCTTATATCAGTTCGTCACCTTACAACTGATAATTTGGTTACTGTCGAATTTGACCCATTTGGTTTTCTTGTGAAGGATCTCAAAACACGGGCTCCTATCCTCCGATGCAATAGCACAGGCGATCTCTACCCACTCACTGAACCACTTCCGCTCAACCTCAACCAACCACAAGCTTTCACCACCATCTCTCAAGATCGCTGGCATCAAAGACTGGGTCATCCTGGCAACAATTTATTGCAATCTTTAAAATTGTCGTCTTTTATTGATTATGGCAAACTTAATAAAACATTGTGTCAATCTTGCATTTTTGGTAAAAGTGTTAAATTACCTTTTTATGATTCTGTTAATTGCACTCGTTTACCTTTTGACATTGTGCACAGTGACCTTTGGACTTCACCCATACTTAGTACGGGTGGTCACAAATACTACATTCTCTTTCTAGACGACTTTACCAATTTCTTATGGACTTTTCCCCTAGCCAACAAATCTCAAGCCTTTACTATGTTCACCCAATTTACCAACCTTGTTCACACACAATTTGAAAGAAAAATTAAACAATTCCAGTGTGACAATGGTAAAGAATATGCAAACAATAACTTTCATAACTTTTGTCATCACCATGGCATGCAATTTCGTTTTTCGTGCCCCTACACGTCGTCCCAAAACGGCAAGGCGGAACGAAAAATTCGTACTATAAATAACATGCTACGTACCCTGCTTGCCCAAGCCTCCCTACCACCCAATTTCTGGCACCATGCCCTTGAAACAGCCACCTACCTACTTAACATATTACCAGCAAGCTTCAAAAGTTTCGCTCCCCCACCTCTCTCCTATACAATGTCACTCCTGAATATGAACACCTACGTGTATTCGGGTGTCTTTGCTATCCCCTTACCCCCTCCACTACAATTCACAAACTTAACTACCGGTCCAACCCATGTCTTCCTTGGTTACCCGCCTAATCATCGAGGGTACAAATGTCTCGACCTCACCACACATCAACTTATCATCTCTCGACACGTCCACTTCGAAGAGACAATCTTTCCATTCACCATTCAATCTCCCACAAAACCACCCTCTTACGATTTTTAAACCCTACCATCCATCCTCTAGTTTGGGATCACCTTGCCAAACAACACTCCCACCCACCTGTTTCCGCTCCCAGCCACGGCCCACAGTCCGGCCCAAATCCCAGCCCACCTCCACAAACAACTTCGACCACCCCACCCTCACCCTCTATAACCACCAGCTCTCCCTCTCGTCCTGGCCCATTTCCCACCTGTTCTGGCCCAACTCCCTCACCCGACCAGGCCGGCCCATCTACTACCCACCGTTCTACTCCAGCCCATATACCCACCGGCCCCACTGCCCAACCGGACCCGCCTCACCTATCACCCGTCAACCAGCCACCCCCACCTCCTCCGCCACCAGCCCGCACCATTCATACCCGTTCTATGAGTGGCATCGCCAAACCAAAACAGCCATTTAACCTTCACACTACCACAGTCGTCCCTGTACCCAAAAATCCTCAGGTTGCTTTAGCCACTCCGGAGTGGTACAATGCCATGTCCAATGAGTTTAGTGCCCTTATTAAAAATAAGACCTGGGAACTTGTACCTCGCACTCCTGATATGAATATTATTCGTTGCAGGTGGCTATTTAAACATAAGTACAGGTCTGACGGTAGTCTCGAGCGCTATAAAGCTCGTTTGGTTTGTGATGGTCGTAAACAGGAACATGGGGTCGATTGTGGGAAACATTTAGTCCGGTTGTTAAGCCGTCCACCATTCGTCTGGTACTTTCTTTGGCTTTGGCGAAATCATGGAAAATCAATCAACTGGATGTCACGAACGCCTTTCTTCATGGGAATCTGGAAGAAACTGTCTACATGCACCAGCCCACAGGTTTTCGACATCAGGATTTTCCTAATCATGTCTGTCGCCATAAGAAGTCTCTATATGGCCTCAAACAGGCACCACGTGCCTGGTACCAGCGTTTCACAGACTTTGTGACTTCTCAGGGGTTTCGTCAGAGCAAATCTGATAATTCGTTGTTTGTTTACAAACATGGCGACGATATTGCTTATCTTCTCATTTATGTCGACGACATCATTCTCACTACTTCTAGTGATGCTCTGCGACGACATCTATTACACACTCTTGCAGGTGAATTTGCTATGAAGGATTTGGGACCCCTATCTTACTTTCTTGGCATCCAGTTACGCGCTCTGGGAACTCGTTGTTCCTGTCCCAGCAGTCTTATGCGCGCGATATCATTCACCGGAAGCTATGGATTCTTGCAAACCTGCCGCAACCCCTGTGGACACTCAGTCCAAACTTTATGCGGATACTGGACCCCTGCATGATGATCCGTCCACTTATCGCAGTCTTGCAGGTGCACTCCAGTATTTGATGACTTTCACCGGACCTGACATATCCTATGCCGTTCAGCAGATTTGCATGTACATGCATGCGCCTCGGGTTACTCATTGGAATGCGTTGAAGCGGATCATTCGATACATTAGGGCACCTCAGAGTTTGGTCTTCATCTTGCTCCTAGTCAGTCTATGTCTCTGGTTGCCTATACTGACGCAGATTGGGCAGGCTGCCCAGACACCCCTCGCTCCACGTCTGGTTATTGTGTCTATCTTGGGGATGATCTTATTTCCTGGTCTTCTAAACGCCAGTCCACCATTTCTCGCTCTAGTGCAGAAGCTGAGTACAGAGGGGTCGCTAATGTAGTCGCTGAACTTTGCTGGATTCGCAACCTTCTCCTCGAGCTGCATCATCCAGTCACACGAGCTTCCTTAGTCTATTGTGATAATATCAGTGCTATCTACTTATCTGGCAACCCGGTTCAACATCAGCGCACGAAACATATCGAGCTTGACATTCATTTTGTTCGTGAACAAGTTCAGAAGGGTCGTGTGCGTGTTTTGCATGTTCCTTCTCGTCATCAGATAGCAGATATTTTCACTAAAGGCCTCCCGCGTGTTCTCTTTGATGATTTCAGGACCAGTCTCAGCATTCGTCCACCGGATGCTTCAACTGCGGGGGTGTAATAGCACATGTGTATATATGTAAAAGATTATTATTGATTTGATTATGATCTCCACCAAAATAGGAGATTATGTTTTGTATCTATATAATAATTTGTACATGATCAATGAAAGGTATCTTGAATATCAATTCCTTTACAAACAGGAAAAAAATGGGAGAGCTTGTGCCACCGGCACCTAGCCACGTAATCTCAAACGTCTCATATGAGATGACATGAGATAAACGATCACTCATCCGTTTCTTGTTCTACCACATAAAAGAGACATTGCGTGCAAGGCACTTGGATATTACGTTTAGAAAAGGCTACGGGGATTGGGAGCGGCCCAACAACCACTCACCAAGATAGAAAATTTACCTTTAAAGGGTCCGACTATTCCCACATGAAATCATTACCCAAGTTCGATCCATTTTTAAGCTGCATATGCGAGCGAAGGCTATGGCTTGGAAAAACGCTTGAAGGATCGAGTGTCCATGTCCATTGATCATCTCCTATTTCCAACTCCCAACATAACTATATTTAGAAAATCCACCAAACTATCAGATTCCTTGAAGCAATCATTCCAAAAACGATATGTCAACACCATAATCAAGAATGCCTCTAAACAACCCAGTAATGTTTATATTCATAGATTCGAGATCTTGCGCCATCTTACCAACTTGCTTCCATGGACCTGCTTGGGACATTTTTACAGGTATAAAGCTCCACAATCTACAATTATTATGAAAACACCATATAACCTTTCTCAAAGACCATAAAATTTAAATGCCAATATGAAAAGATAGAAAAAGCAATTCACTTCAACATATTAGCTAAATGTACACGCATTGTTGACATTAATTAACACATACTAAAAAAATAAATATAGTGAGGTTCTGGTTTAACTTTATATCACTATCACTCAACAAAATAAAAACCAAGAAAAATGGTAAAACTTAAAGGAAACTTGCCCGTGCTTTGTAGATTCTTTACTATATGTATTGAAATCTCGGCTGAGTGTTACGGAAAATACATAGGAGAACATGATATATTAGAAGATTGAAATAACTGTAAACTGAAATCATCAAATTAAATGTCTATACAACAATTCTGCTATCAAACAATAAAGTGGAGGCCAATTAAAACAAATGATTCAAACACGTACGTGATCATGGTGGATGGTACTCAAGGTAATGGATGCACACCATTATAAAAAAACCTCAGATTTGTAATGATTGGGGCATTAATTACTTGGAGGTCTACCGTTGCAATCCATATAAAACCCAAATTTCTTACTAATTGAACCCTATCAACTTCCTCCTTCAGTTACCGTTTTCAATTGATGATGATGAAGACCATTTAATTAAGATTAAAGAAAAATTAACAACATTCGGTAGCCATAAATTGGTTTTATGAAAGTGGGTTATATCTTGATATGGATATAAAGTGTGTTGAAGAGTTACAAAAACATTGACATGTATTAGGTAGTTGTAAAATAGTCATAAAAAGTTGTATCATAAGGGCATAAAAGGAAGAAATGTGGTAAAATATGGAGATGGTAGTTGTGTCCCTTCACATGCCATCTTAAAAGGGAGAGGAAATTACTTTTCTAGACATGTCTCCTCCTTAATAAGGTAACATAGATAATGTCTGGTCTCGAACTCACAACCTCCTTATTAAGGATGTGAACCTCAAACCACTACACCATCTAAGAATCTTGTGTTTTAACATGAAACCAACTTTATTTATTTTTAAATGATGTTGTGAAAAACAGAAAAAAAATAAATTGTCACCACCCCTCTCAACCAATGAGAGGAGACTTGAACTATTCACTCATCTCTTAATTAATACATATATATATATATATATAATGTGTATAAATTAATTAATATATATTATAGAGCCGAGTCCGAACTAAGCTCGAGCTTAAAAAAATAACATACAATCGAGCTTGAGCACTTGTATATTAAACAAGCCAAGCTCGACTCTACTCGTTTACACTTCAATTCATATATAAAGGACGTTCATTTCAGAACGAAGAATATATTGAAAATTACAAGACTAGTACTACCTTTATTACTGATGGTAGGGTTGAGCAGAAAACTGAAAAAAACTAAACCGAAACAAAAAAAAACGATTTAACTTAACCGAAAATAACCAAACCACACAAAAAACCAGAAAAACCGAACCGAAAAAACCAACCGAATATCGGTTCGGTTTCAGTTGGGCATTTAGAAAAACCGAAAAAAAACCAAACCAAATCGAATAACCCAAAAACTCATTTTTTTTTTAAAAAAAATTTAAAAGGTTAAATATATTAACATAAATATAAACATATAAGAAAGATTCTTAAATCTTGGATTATAAGTTCTATTTTTTAATTTATTGAAATTATGTTCCAAAAACTGAAAAGATCGAAAAACCAAACCGAACCGTTTCTTAAACTGAAAAAACCAAAACCGAACGATTTTCAAAAACCAAAAACCGAACACTTCGGTTATGGTTATGGTTTTACCAAAAAAACCGAACCGAACAACACTGTGCACACCCCTAACTCATGGACCAGTAGAATCTTTATGACCTATGACATGGGAATATTATTGATATGCAGATGGCAAGTATAATTTTCCTAGATATTCCAGTTGGTACCAGGTTTTTCGTATGCAAGAACAACACGTGCCTCGCATTCCACCGACGTCCAATATGGCGACCATGCCTATGAATTTTTGCAAAGGGTACATTAAATTCTTTGGCATTTCCTAGTATTAGATGATTTGGTTCTTGGAATAACTTTTTATGATTATAATTTAAAATTCTTAATGCAGTGGTTTGAAATTCACCCCGAGTTCGTTTCTAATCCATTCTATGTCGCAGGGGATTCCTATTCCGAAACCCTGTCCCAGTAATCACAACAATTAATATCAGATGGTAACAATAGTTTTCTTATAAATTATTATGACTGTTTCATCACAACTTATTGGTTGCAAATATGCAGGAAATGAAGCTGGCAATGTGCCTTACATTAATCTAAAGGTGGTCTTATATATATAGATATATATTATATATATATAGGGTAGGGTTCAAATAGGAACCACACCTTAAAGAGGAACCGTAGGAACCACTTTATAGCCATTGATCTCTAATGGCATGATTGTAAATAATATCAACTTTAATTAATTAGTTAGTTTAAATAAAGGGCAATTTAGTACTTCTTTAATCCCATAATTTCTCTCTATTTAAATACTCCATTCGTCCTAATTTAAATGTCTCATGTCTAAAAACACACATTTTAAGAAATGCTTTGTTTTTATTTGGTAAAATGACAATAATATCCTCAAAAGTGGTGATTGTGTTTTGTCTTTTATAGGCAAAAGTGAAATTTCATTTCTATTTTTGGAAAGGGACATTTAATTTGGGACAAACAAAAAAGGAAAGGACATTTAAATTGGGACGGATGGAGTAACTAACTACTTTCTCTTTCTTCTTTTCTCTCTCCAATTTAATTTTCAATCTAAAGATAGATAAAACTATTATAAAAAAATACATGTCGTTCGAAAAATATATGAAACATTTGATTACTGTACAAATAATTTATAACTACTATAATACACCTGTGTATATTCATTACTACAATTGAAACATTTGACTACTGTACAATCATTTAACTATTATAATACACCTGTGTAAATTCATTACCACAATTGAAACATTTGATTACTGTACAATCATTTAACTACTATAATACACCTGTGTATATTCATTACCACAATTGAAACATTTGACTACTTTACAATCATTTAACTATTATAATACACCTGTGTATATTTTTACCACAACTGAACATTTTGACTACTGTACAATTATTTAAAACTAACGTAACAACGACCATATTAAAGGTAATATACCTATATACATTGGTGTGTAATATAAGAGTATAATATCAGTGTAACATAATATCATATACATTAGTGTTCAATTCACATTATCTCTAATTTGCCACTGGTGTCCGAAAACCATTAGCATCGCGTCTTAACAACCACCTGCAATTATGTTTAACTAAATACGGTTAGAAATTAACCAAAATCATAATCTCATTATACTTTATATTTATACACTATTGTACAATAACAACACAATATTATTTACATTATACACTAAATATATAACTGGCACTAGGTTTAATAACATACTCTAAACAATGAACAAGTCCAAAAAATTAAAATAAACAAATAGGTTAAGAATAAAAACCGATATCAATCTCATTATACAGACATGCAACTTCGGTTAATCGTTTACGACATCAGATTATACACTAATGTACAAAACTATTATACAATACACCGGTAACAAATATTGCCTTCGCGTCGAAATATTATACATCACAACCTTTAAATAATACACCTAGAAAAATTAACAAATCCAACATACTTAAAGCCCCAAATCGAATCAAGTAAAAAAACGACTAATAAATCAGCATATTCATACACACAATTTGATAGATTATTATTAGATTATACACTAATGTAAATCGAATCCAAACCTGTTTTATAAGAACATCGAAATACTATACACTACAATCGTTTAATTCCTTCTCCATACCACCCCACTAAATCTTTGTTTCCCATTCACTTGCTTCACAATTTAACAAAAACAAAAAAAAATTCACAAAATAATTAAAAAAAACACTATAAACCCAAAATCAATGGTCAAGTAATTGACTTTATGGAAAAAGATAAAAACCCCTTTGATTTAAAGATTTTTTATGGGTTTTGGAAACTGGGAATATATATAAAAAAAAAAGAAAGATAACATACGTGAATTGAAGGAGTTGTAGGACGGATGAATATTGAAGGAGATGATGATAAGAAAAATGACGACATATGTGGATTGGTGGGTAGAAGAGGGTTTTGGTTTGTGGGAGGAATTGGGTTGAAAATTTTTGCTTGGAAGCCTTGCAGAGAAGGGTTTAGAGTGCCTGAATCTGTGTTTGAATCTGTGAATTGATTTGGAGATTGAATTGGGTGAGCTTTTTAAGGAAACAAAAAATAACTGATTTGATTATGAAATATAATTAAAGAAAATGATAATTATTTAAATGTTTAATTACACTCTTACCCTTATGATCAAGATTGAAGATGGATGGTCCAGATTGGTTCCTAAGGTTCCTAACTAGGGTAGTGGTTCCTATTTGATCTCAATCCTATATAATAAATATATATATATAATATATATATATATATATATATATATATATAACGAACTAGAAAATCGATTTTCTAAACATGCTACTTTTGGGCATTAGGGGTATGTTCTTGGCAACCCTGTGACATTTGCAGAAGAAAGTAATTACAAAATTCGGTTTGCTAATGGTATGGGACTTATATCAGATGAACTCTACAAGGTTTGTTTTGTCATATGATCTTATTAATTTCCTACTTGTTTTTGCAACTAATGTTCTTCATGTTCAACATCCATAGTCGTTATTCCACACGTGTCGTGGAGAGTATCGATCAGAGTATATAAGCATGAGCAACATAGAATGTCGTCAAAATCTTGAGTTGTATGAACAGGTTCTTTTTTTAATCAACTTTACATTGGCTCTTTACTCCATCTTGATACAACACAAAAGCAACTAACCTGAATGAACCTTTTGTAGTGCATAGATGGGATTCAAGAACCCCATGTTTTGGAACCATATTGTGGTGATGTTTATGCAGCTAATTAAACTACCCACTCAGAAATTGCTTAACGGGCGCCATACTCTTTCTACATCTAACTGTCGTGTAAGTATAATCTATCACTTTGTTTTCCATCATATATCTTCATTCTATAAATCAAATTCAAAATCAAACCAAGTCATACGAAAACTAATAGAGATTTTAAGGATGTTTCAGGATCATGCAGGTTTATAGAACTCAGCTGGTTTACTACTGGATGCTTGAAGCCAGTGTTAGAGAAGCGTTGCATACTCGCGAGGTATTCTTAATTCTTATTTATATATTTTTAATCCATAGAACAATATGATTTCTCTCACATGCTAGAACAACATAGGGCACAAAAAGCGAGTGGATAAGATGCGACGATTCGAACTTCACAAGAACATTTTATGACGTTAGACCAAACCATCAATACCTCAGCAAAAAAGGTTACCGCTCTCTCATCTACAGGTGCTCTTAGGCGTACAACTTAACTCACAATTGATTTTTTTTTTTTTTTTGTGAAAGAATATGTTACTAGTGAACATTTATAATTTTTAACGCAGTGGTGATCATGATATGGTCAATCCTCACCAAGCAACTCAAGCATGGATAAGAGATTTAAACTACTCTATCATTGACCAATGGCGATCATGGAAGCTTAATGGTCAAATTGCTGGGTAATTTACATATTAATGTTGTTTACAACACAATGTAATATTTTAAATGTACTTATGTTTGGTTATTTATTTATACTGACAGGTACACAGAGAGTTATTCGAATATGATGATGTATGCCACTGTGAAGGCAAGGAATCCAAGTGTTCTTATTTTGAGTGTTGATAGTGATTGTTAACTGAAACAATTTGTTTATGTTGCAGGGCGGTGGGCACACAGCTCCTGAGTACAAGCCTGAAGAATGTTTTGCAATGTTTAAGAGGTGGATATCTAAACAACCATTGTGACCACCACTGCATTTTAATGTCGAAATGATTCTATAGTAAGCAACCTATGCAGCTCCTGTGTTGTTATATGACGTGAACAAATCAATTTGTGATTTGTTAGTGTTGGAAGAATAAACTTAGCACTGAATAATCTATATTATTTCTAAATTTTATGTATTATTTGTAACTTAATAAATTTTCTAAAGTCTGTCACTAAACTATGTCATTAGGGGTAGCCATAACGGTTAGAAGTTAGGGACAGTTTGCGCCAAAACTTAACGGGCCGACGTGACAGTTTGTAGCAACCGATCACTACCTATAAATAGCTAGCATGCAAAGTGTGGAATTCCCTATAAACTCTCTGCAAAAACTTGAAACATATGTTAGTAATCAAAACCTTATAATTGAATTCAGAGCAGTTCGATCCTGATCCGAGACCTATGTAGTTATTCCGAAATAATGCATGGAAGATACCTCATGTTGCTACATCTAACGAGT
The DNA here is from genome assembly GCA_030844895.1 of Ambrosia x helenae. Lineage (NCBI taxonomy): Eukaryota > Viridiplantae > Streptophyta > Magnoliopsida > Asterales > Asteraceae > Ambrosia > Ambrosia x helenae. The sequence continues at coordinate 235 of JAUTDX010000436.1, read as the reverse complement.
GTGATATGCGATCAAATTGTCATTGAAAGTTTAATTAATGATCGATCCTGTGAACTGGAACTATCATGTTCGCCAATATTAGTGCAAACAACCTTGTCATCTAATAAGAGTATGTGATCGAGCAAGGAATATTAGAACTGTAGAAGTCATATGGGATAGAAAACAAAACCGTTTGGACTGAAGGGAAGGTTTGTATTATGTAGGTTATGTGTCAGGTAGAAGTGTGTTGTAATGG
>JAUTDX010004249.1:0-43455 GCA_030844895.1 Ambrosia x helenae | reverse complement strand
TCCGACCCCCCGAGCTTTCGCCCAAGCTTCGCCACTGCCTATAAAGCTGCGCCCCTGTATGTGATACTCATGTCTCATACAAAATGTGTTTTTTTAACCGTCTCAATTTTTCTCTACATATATAATGTAATTGTCATTCATACATTCATCATTCATCATTCATACACTATATATAAGTGCTTATGAGATTCTTATAGGACTCTACCTAAAAACTATCTTGTAGTAGTTATGAATTGTTGTAAACAGTTTTTCATTTCATATCTTTATATCTCGTCACTAACAAGATATCTTCATCTTGTGGTTGGCTATAATGAAACTTTCTAGGGCAATTAATTGGTTTTCCGCTAGTATGTGTGAAAACATGTTTTAGGACATACAGGATGCGCTTTTCTAGACGTGTTAGTGCACTTTTGTGATTCACTTTGACCTGAAACACATTGATGCAACCAACAGTACTCACTTTTTTTTTAAACTAGAGGTGGTTAGATCATATTATTTTCATCTTTTGATTTATACAAGATGGAACGGTTGGGTAATAGTTTGAAACAGGTGTTTGAAATGATTTTTTTTTTAATGTTAACAAACAATGGTGAATCATGTTTCACGTGCAAACACTTTTAGAGCATTTGTAGGTTCTCTATATGTTTTTTTAGTGAATCTCTCATATTTCAGGATGGGGTTATGAGTGGTTCTGAGTGAAGGAAAAAGAAAATTTTACTGTTCATCAGGGTAGGGAAAAGACTAAACTACCCTTACATGGGGTCCGTAGATTTGGTTTAACAAAAAAAATGACAAGAAAAACCGTGTATAGTGTGTTTTTCGGTGTGTAGTGTGCGTGTTGTTTTTTTTGTGATTTTGAGCCTTTTTTTTGTGTCGTGCTTAAACCAAGAAACAAAAAAATGTCAAAAAAATCTAACAATTATAAAGCCGGTTGTAACGCTATAAATTCAAATACGGTTTCCAATGGCTTAAACCCAGTACCGGGTATTTAGAAAAACCCAGTTCAAGTATTAAAAAAAAATATCGGGTTCAAGGTACGTTTAATAACCGATTTCATGTATTAATCGGGTAACTACTTCCGGGTATTGAGATCAAAATGCATACCCTAATCTATACCCTACGGGTAGGATGGGTTCCAGTTTCGAGTATAGAAAACCCGGGTATGAAACAAAAAAACCGTTTTCGGGCTTTTTGTGCACCTCTAGATATTGTGTTAATTTTAAAACAATTTTTTACTTTGTAAAAATTAAGCATGTTGTATCCATGTCTTCTATATCAGGCTTGACCTCTCGTATTGCATCCATGTCTTTTTAAGGCTGAAATAATACACAACAATATCTTTTATTACTTTTAAATAATATATATTTTGTAAACAAGCATTAGTTTTGTTAGTTACTGTAGTTGTTAACATTAGCAATTAATGTTATAAATTCCTACATTATACTAGAATTTGCAATGTAAAATCTGCTATTTGGAAGTCCATAAAATGACATCTCCTAGTAAGAATTATCTAATATGAGCTGGCAGTTGAACAATCTTCTATGACCAACAAAATTCACAGATGACAAACCATAATTCATAAGTTTTCCAAGAACTTATCAAGCGTTACTTTCAAGGAACCAACATCTTAAGATCTCATAGCTTTATTAAGTTGTCTTGGACCTCCTCTATATGAAAACAATATACTCGGCTCCAATCTCATTTCTTAACCTCAATGCAGACGATTAACAAACTTTTACACCTAATATTGTTCTATCAAGGATTTAAACCCACACCTTTGTTGCGAGAGGAATAGATAATGGGTAAAAGATTTAATGGACTACAAATTTGTTATAAGTAACAATAATAACATTCTTCCAGTGAATTTATTTAGTTCTGTGGGATTTTTTAATTTTCAAAGGAACTTCTATGAACATGCTAGTTCTCCCCATAGATAGTTTTTTAAAGATATAATCATTAATAACCATGTTATATTAACTCACTTGTAAGTAGTGCATGAAAACAGTATCAACTCTACATGCAAATTTGTTGATATTTGATCTAAACATGTCGTTACAACATTAATCAAAGCCTATAAACACACCACATCTTGATAGAAGGTATTCTTCTTGTATTCAACATCATAAACTCATAACCAAGTGTGCAACTAACTCGTCGCTAAAAGGAGACAGGCATATGGATGTAGTTTTGTATTTCAAACGAAGGATCAGGAAGGACCTGCGGTAGATCAAAGGAGGGAAAGTTTTAAAGAAACATAATTAGCAAGAAACAATGAGGTTTAATTAAATTTACCTGATCAGAAAACACTGTTATCTTTCTTATTAGTTTATTCGAACTGTTAATTATCTTGTTATATTATTTCCGCATCTAAACCACCTCAGCTGGCTTAAGGTTGCCTGCTGACACTTTCCTTCAGCTTTGACCAGTTAACTTTCTGGGGCCATTTTGAGCAGATATGTAACATTTGTGAAACCCTACATTATGAATAACTTAACGATTTAGTCACTCAAATTTAGAGTTTGAATTAAGAGTGAATTCCTGACACAACACGAACCGAAAATGGAATCTGCAGCTTTTTGTTTGGTCTAAACGGATTCAAATCAGTTTAACGTTGAAGCTGCAACAAGCTTAGCTAAATGTGTCATGTTTAGGTGAGTTTGTGAGTTGGCCCGCTTAACATATTTTATGCCAATTTTATTTTTAAGGAAATCTATAGTTTAAAGATATAACTTCATGTTAAACGGGCCATGTTAGTGTCAAACTATGAAAACTCATGTTGTGTCCAAGTTCATGTGTCTGACCCAATTTTTGGGCCCCTGTCGTGTTTGGTTTTGTGTCAAATTTCCAGTTACGTGTTGGGTTCGACTGCCAGCCTGTAAACACGATCCCTTTAACCCCCCCTGTTAGATCAATAATGTTGTTACCTATCTGGCAAAGATTCAAACCCATCATCACAACATAAGAAGCACTCTCCGTTTTCAGGACTTGATTTAGATTGAATACCATCTTCAAATGCCCCTGAACCAGATGTACATGTTATTTTTAAAAAGCAAAGATCATATATAGACAATTCTGAGAGAAATAAATAAAACCTCGAGATGCTGATGATCGATTCAGAGCTGAATAAACCTCTTGCTGCACTGACTGTTGCAACTGGATTTGCATATCCATGCAAGCCACAAGCATCTTCTGCATGTCGTTCATCCTATGCTCAAGTGTTTCCACATCAATCCTTAAGCCATGATGATATCCAGTTCCTGTAACAGGTTAACCAATTAAATAAAATAATACTAACATGTATATTTTTGGTTAACTTGCAAACCGTTTAATGTAACTCACGAGACTCCATGATTACGGGTGCTAAATGGGTCATGCTCGCGGGTTGGTGGGTCCAACTTGACACAAACCCGAAAATCATGTTAGACACATGAACCCCAAGTCCCCAACATGACACGAATATCTACGCGTTGACACGAACACGATCCGTTTAACCTGAGTTTTTTTTTTCTTTTTTGCATTATAGCTCTCTAGAATTATTAGTTTATATCTAAAAACGTAAGTGTATAAAAACAAATATGTTTAAATATAGGGAATTGGATTTTTAATAACCCAAACTATTCGAAATTGGCCATTGGCACCCTCAACTAAAAAATTGGCCATATATAACCTGAACTATTGACTTATTGGAATCTAGCACCCAACTAACTGACGCCGTTAGTTGGGTTGCTGACGTGGCACAAATTGCTGACGTGGCATGCTGATGTGGCACAAGTTGCTGACGTGGCATGCTGATGTGTGCACACGTGGATTGACACGTCAGCATGCCACGTCAGCAAATCTTGCCATGTCAGCGAACCCACTAACGTGTTAGTGATTTAACCGTTAGTGGGTGTTAGATTCCAATAAGTCAATAGTTCAGGTTATATATGGCCAATTTTTTAGTTGGGGGTGCCAATGGCCAATTTCAAATAGTTCAGGTTATTAAAAACCAATTCCCCAATATATATAACTTGATGTCAAATTCTCTTATAAGTTATAAGTTTTGTTATAAACTACAACTACCTAACCATGACATGAAACACAATTTTTACAAAAGATAAAACAAAACAAAACGGATCAACCTGCGACCCCCCCCCCCCCCCCAGCTTGACCCGAACCTGTGCTTTTCAGCTGAATATGTTCACAGGTTTGACACGAAACTAACCTGAAACCGGTGAAACCAAACTGAAACCAGCAAGTTTCATGTCGTATAAGAAGATATCACCACAACGTGAGCTAGAGATCTTTCAAATATTGAAAATTGTTTCTAGTGAGGGAAGAAATAAAACTCACGGTTTCAAAGTGATAATGGGAATCAGGGAATCGACTGTCTTCTGCGCCATGCAGCATATCATGCTCCCTGTGCATTTGTGGAGATGCATCTATGCCATTTTCATTCTCATCTAGACTTTGCTGCTGAACGTGATCTTGCATCCATTCATTTTCCGACTCAAATTCCTGATCTTGTCTACTGACATACAATTGCATCAGCTGGTCTAGCCTTGGACCAAAATCACTTTGAAGAAGATTAGAAACTCTTCTCCTACACATTATGAACAGTGCTTTTTAAATTTCTGAATTAGTTAGTTACATTACTTGAACAATGAAAGTTAATGATTGGATATAACATACCTGTTTGTAAGTTCTCTGAGTTCAACAACCCTGCTGCTGCTATCATCATCATCATCATCAGACCAATAGAATGTATTGTTCCTAGTCACCAGAGCAGCTTCCAGATAAGAATTGTTCCCAACAAACCAACTTTCTGTGGGGTCCTCCACAACACTGCCATTGCCATACCACTCTTCTTCATGTGATTCTTGAAAATCACTCCCAACTGTTTCCTGATACCATTCACCATCATCATGTGATTCTTGTGGAGTATGGGATGCATTTGGAATCTCATGAACAATTTCGTCGTCCAGGTCAATGTGTCAGACTTCATGTCACTATGAGATGAGGTGTCAGAGTCGGAGTCAGATTGGGTGTGTTCATTGGTGGATTCCCGGTTGGATGTACAATTGGTTCTCTCAAAATTCTCACCAATTTGTTCAACTTGTTCGGTGTGTTCATATGTCGTGTCATTGTCAGATGAGGCATCAGAGTCAGATTGGGCACCACATCGAGAATAGTCAACTGTGAGTGGTAGTCTCTTCGTTTCGTCATATTGAAAAATGTTATTATCATGCATTGCTCCTACTGTAGGAGATTCTGGTGGATTGTGGGACTCCAGATGGCTTGTCAAGTTAGTTGTCTCAAAATTTTCACCGATTTCATGTGGTATCTCCTGAACTATTTCTTCAGTCTGTTCAGTGTCATAATTATTCATCTCATTGTCAGATGATGTGTCAGAGTCAGATTGTGCAGCGTGGCCATAGTTGTTCAGTCTGGTGAGGAACCCTTTCCTAATTCAAGTAAAAATTTTCAATATGAAATTAGTTGAGTAGATGTACCATAGTTATCAAATGCGCTAGGTGCACTCAAGGCACATAGGCCTCACCAGGGGCCTAGGCGTGAGGCGCAAAAAAAGCGAGGGCCTGAGATAAAAAAAGCGAACAAAAAATAAAGTAAAAATATTTTAAAATAATACTATTTTACATCTGGTTAGTATCAAAACTTTTAAAATATTGATCTATTAGTGTATAGAAGTAGTTTTCCTCAGATAAAAGTAGAAATATGGCTGAAATTTAGCCATAATTTAACGAATTTGGCTGGAAACTCTCCGGAAGTTGGTAATCTAGCTGAAATTTGAGCATAAACCATCACCTGAAAAATTAAAGCGCAATTTCCAAGACTCAAAGCGCAGATCCATCGCCTCTCCTAAAAAATGAGCCTAGGCGCAAGAGGCGATGGCTTTTAACAACTATGATAGGTACATCTTCCTAACAAACACTTAGCATAAATCTAAACAGCATATGATATTGCCAAAGGTCCTTAAGCAATGATAGTTAATTACTGTGAATCATATTAACTTTAGAGCTAAAAATAGATTGTCTAATGCTGAAAAGTCGAACGTGCCTATTAAATACATAGGAAATTCATGTTATAAATGCAGGTATAACCTATATAATGGGTATTATAAACGGAGACTCGGAGAGTAATGACCAGTCTCTAAAGTGAAATGCCATGTGCACCTAATGCTAACATGACAGAGCCTTAAGAGCATGGGACTGCATCACTACCAATTATATAGGTTTTACCTGCATTTATAATATGAATTTCCTATTTCTTTAATAGGCACGTTTGACTTAACTATAGTGTATTTCATGTGCACCTAATGCTAACATGACAAAGCCTTAAGAGTATGGGACATCACTAGTCCCCCTCACTTGCCACCTCACCATTTACTATCATTAAATATCCAGTTAGTTACTAGGTCCCCACTTACTTTTTATTACTTTATATAAGTATACTCCAACTAAAATGATAAACTTATTAAATACATGCTCATTTTTATAAAAGTTCATATAAATGAAAGAATTGTAAACATTATAAAATAAATATGATTTAAACAAAAGAACATATTTAATAAAAATGCTAAGTTTTTGAAAATTTTGAAAAAGAAAATTGGAAACATATTATGTGGTTGGAGCCCACATTTTTCCCCATTGATGAAATCACACAAGGGGCAGGTAATTTAGTTGGTGGAGGGGTGGCACATCCAATCAATTGCTTGAATGCCCTTTCACAAACTTACTGCAAATGCTTTTAGGCTTTTGATGAAAAACAAACTCTATATTTGGTCAAGATGGCTTTTTTTTTTATTTTGATCAGTTGGTTTGTGTCTAAAATACAAGCTGTACATTATTTCCGTTCTACTCAACTTAATTTTACTTTTTGCATTTTGCTTGTACTCATGACAAAAAAAAAAAGTGTAAACGGTTTGTCTTATAGTTTCATAAACATTCATGTTAATCTTTGAATAGATAAACTGCAAACTATTAGGTCATAATGTCATATACCTAGTAAAACATTAGTGGTTATACATAATACTGGATCAACTGTATGAACAATGAATCTATAAAAATCTAGTAGTCTAACAAACGAAAGAAGAAAGAATGTTCTTTGCATATGAGGTATTCAAGCAAACAAAAAGTGAGAAAAGGGGGTAGAAATAAAATGCACCTTATATCAGATACAGCATGTGTTTGTCTCAAAAACCCCAATTCACTTGCTGCAACAGAAGTCTGTTTTTTATCTTCTACAAATCTTTGGTTTCGCAAAAATCTACCCTTGAGTAATGACTACAATTGAATTATGGCATTAAATGTGGCAACATGAAGCAAAGGATAGCAACACATAAAGTGTGCAATGCTTAAGCAGAACCATAATTGGATATAAATAATAAAGCTACCATGGGGAACATGCAGCAAAGGATAGTAACACATAAAGTGTGCAATGCTAAAGCAGAATAATAATTGGATATAAATAATAAAGCTACCATGGGGATGCACTAGGACCATCACATTTACGCGAATCATATGCGACCTTATACAGACGGGACTACTAGCACTGATTCTAGAGTAACTTTAGCTATTCTTTAATGGAAAACCTCATATCAACCAATAGTGTCCCTTTTGCCTGCAAGAAGCTCACAACTTTGTGTGTTGTTGCCCTGGTAAAGACTTCCAGGAAGTCATACACCTTAGAATTACTCCTACCCAAGCACGATTAACTACGAAATTTTCACAGTCAATGATGCACCCAAAACGCATTGGTGATGTTTGAAGTAGGGCAGTATCTCTCCCATGGATGCGACGATGTGGATTTGCCTCAGGTGCCACATTGTGGAACTAAGGGAGCATGAGAAAAGCCTACTGGATGAAGCACCCAAACTCCTATGTATCCTAAGTGAATTTAATATGTGATAGTGCCTAAATTAAAACAAGGTATCTTGATCAGTTAAGACTTAAGAATGTTGGTTTCATGGGATCAGCTTCCACAAGCCAGTATTTGAAATATGCATAACCCAATTTTAATATATTTTCTTTCACATAAACAAAGCTAATACAACATGCTTATTTTAAGGCTTTAGTATTACTATATTCTCACTATCCGTGCTCTAGGATGCTAAGGGTAGGGTCAACTGGTCTAGTTACAAAAACATGTTTCATAGCAACAAAATAATGCAATAACAAACATAAGGATGTAATTGCAAAATAATAAAAATTCAAAAGTGCTCACCTGAATTCGGTGCCGATAAGCAAAACCTGAAACAAATCTGTTCTCCAACAGATCATCAACTTCTCTCTTCCTTTCTCTCACAAATTTTGTTAGCAAGTCAACAAGAGCCTGTCTACCGTATATTCTACGGATAGGACTCCGTGCACCGTCGATTTTGGAACCAGTCTGTGTAGGTGACTCAACTGAACCAGGGGTTCCACAAGTGTCACCTTGTTGACTGCTTGATTCTATCCACTCCCTCACTATCCTCACCCTCTTGCATTCATTTTCCCCAACCCATTGTGCCCTCGAACAACTGTTCAGGCTTGAAGAACTATAAGCCGTAGGTCCCTCAAACCTTGTGTTTCCCCGCTCATGGAACAATTTCCTCACACCCTCTTTCTCTTGAAGCACCATTTGGTTTTGGCTTTCGGAGCACTCATTCTCAATTCCATTAGCACCCCTCAATGTGTCTTCACCTTCCATGCTTTCACTTTCCACAGAAGACGAACACGAGCTTTCGCTGCCAATAATCACCCCACTCATTTTCCACCTTCCGTTCTCCTTACCTCTGCCCCCATTTTCAAGATCCCGCCACATTTTTCTGATGGAGGCTGTCCGAGTGGTTGGTCTCTCTTTATTACCAAGATATGAATCCATCCCTGAAGCCGCGTGTAGTCCAGCCACTGTCATTTCTTCACACTTAACCACAAAAATTCTTGATTAACGCACTGATGTCTACCGAGTTGGATGACAAACCGATTTCTCCCAGACGCTTTTCATCCTTGAAAATTCCAGGATCTCTATATCTATAGTCCATACAAAAAATATCAGGTTCTACTCTAGCTGTAAGATTTATTGAATTTGAACAAGCAACAATAACTAGACTAATTATTAACCTTTTATAAATACAATTTCCCAAACTATAACAATTCTGTATAAAAATATTCTTGAACTGAAAACTGTAATTTTTTTAGGAAAAACACATAATGTATATATATGCCAGATCAATTCACATCACATGATCAAATAACCAAAGACACAAAAAAAAAGCACAATTCTTACAAAAAAATGGATTAAATAAACAAATATGAAGTAATTGATATAAATCAATTTTCATAAAAAAAAAATAGTCAACATACCTTTGAAATCAAAGAGCCTAATCACAGAATAAACATAATATGATCCAATTGGCAGATATAAGTTCATAAAACTAATAACCTCAATATATGCAGATTCAACAAACAACAATAACAACACACACACACACACAAAAGGAAAAAAAAAACAGTTTCAATATCAATAACAAATCATCAAAATAAACCTAATCATAACAACTGCAAATACTTCAATAACATAACCGCAATCATAAAACTAACAAGCAACGATTAGGTGAAACAAATAAAGCTACTTACATCTTCTAAAACTTCAGATTTTTTAGTAACATGATTGAATTAAAAGAGTCCTGACGCAAATTATGAACCGACTAACATAATAAATAAGTTGATAAACATAATAAATAAGTTAATAAATAAAAAAAAAGGTGTAAATGCTATGTTTGTTACCTGTTTACGTCTAGGAATTCGAGAGTAAGATGGATGAAAATTAAACAATCCTGTCAATATAGGTATAAGTCACATTTTAACATACAGTTTAGAGAGAGAGAAAGAGAGAGATGAGGAGAGCACGTTGAAGGCGCATAAATTGTGACTTAACTGCAACGTCTATTTTTGAATTAAGGGGTAATCATGTGAAACGAAAAGACTATTATGCCCTTTTCTTAATGGTTTTTATATTATTGTTTGTTTGTTTTGGGAAGTGCGTATATACTTCTTGCTTCCCTGCAAGGTATACTCTACACACACATACATAACATAGTCTTTAATTCAACGGTAAGTTTAAGGGGATGACACGCACAAGAAAAGGGCCCTGGTCATTGTTAAAGGTAAAACGACGTCGTGGGATAGCTTTTTCTTTTTTTTAATCTTTTTACTTCTTTTATTAACCGAAATAACAAAAATACATGTGGAAAAGATGTTGAAGAGATATGTACTTGCGTGTGTGTACAGCTTCACATCTTCAAGCACATTAGCAGAAGCGCTGAACATGCCTTCTAGAAGCCTGTGCATGCTTCCTAGTACAGGTCAGCCGTGATCCAACAAAGAAAAAGACATGCAGCCAATCAGATGCCGTTATTCCATGCTCCACGATCTTTGACATGTACGAAATACAAAAAAAAAGACAGAAAGGACTATTGCAGAATACGTGGACCAATCACAGGAAGACAACGCCCATGCTCCAACGGTTGTCAACCGTGTAGGACTCGCGCAGGATAGTTGTCATTCTCAAACGGACCAATCACAGGACGGCTGTGATCCAACAAAGAAAAAGACATGCAGCCAATCAGATGCCGTTATTCCATGCTACACGATCTCTGACATGTATGAAGTACAAAAAAAAAGACAGAAAGGACTATTGCAGAATACGTGGACCAATCACAGGAAGACAACGCCCATGCTCCAACGGTTGTCAACCGTGTGGGACCCGCGCAGGATAGTTGTCATTCTCAAACGGACCAATCACAGGACGGCTGTCAAGCCTATAAATACCCTTCTCCCCAAAGGGAGAGAAGGCATTCCGTTTCACATACGAAAACACTTAGAGAATTATGTGATAGTTGAGAAAGATAGATTATAGTCGAAACATTGTAACATTTATATTCTAGTATTTATAGTCGTCCAAGCTACTGTCAATACACTTATATTTTTACTGTGCTCGTCTAAATACTTGTTAAACTAGTGTTCCTTCAATATCAAATTAATTAACTTAATACTCTGATTTTAATATTTTATCACTGTCTAGGTCACATTAATACTGTTCTGTAGACAAATTCATTAGTTTTGTGTAATGGACATATAAAATCTGAAAAGTGTGACGAGAATGTACACCCTCGATTCGATTTTCACACTATTTTGGACATGTACAATGTCCAAAATAACCTTGACTTAACGGAATAAATAGAGTTACACCATTGGATGGAAATGGCAATATATTGCAAGGCTTCGGTGTCAAATTGCAAAAAAAAAAAATGGATGTAACTGACAAATATGGTCAAATTTCAGGGACGATTATGACATTTAACTCTTAATATAATGTATGGGTAAAATGGTTGCCAAGAAACTAATAGGAGTGAGCGTTTTAGAAAACCCAACCCGGACCGAAAACGAGATGATGCTAAAATGAAGACCGTAGACGGGACCTAAAAGTTGCGGGTCGGTTTAGGCTCAGTTTGGTTTATTCCGTCGGGTTGGATTCTCATTTCAGTCGGACCGGTGTGACGAGTTTCATTAGACCATCTTCTAGTCTTCAACAATAATTATTTCAGTGAGGCAACTTCCAGAGCCGGCCCCAGGGTGGTGCGAGCCGCATTCCCGGCCGAGGCCCGTTTTTCTCGAGGGCCCTAGATTTTATATATACACTATATATATTATATATATATTCGGTGGAACTAAGAGACAATTAGATATACGCTGCAGTCCAGTTGGTTAGCCTCTCCATTTAAAAAGATATCTATTCTCTAAGTTGCAAGTTCAACTCCCGGGAGCTCTTGTTTTTGTTTTTTTTTCTTTATCTTTGTTTTCCTTGGATAAAACACAAATGGTCGACTGACAGTCAAAACTCAAAAGACTCAAAACTATAATTGTACCAACTTACAATGCTACAAACATAATTAATTCTTTAACTATCAATCAACTTTACATTTAATTTAATATATTAATAGATTAAAAATCTACATACGGAGTACTACTTTAAAAAAGTTCTTTTTACTAATATATATGAATATTGAATAATAATTTTAAACATCGTAAGACGAATAAAACATTTTAGTTGTTGTATTGAATGTCGGTACCATACGTCCATACCGGTACTGTAACTTTGATTTCAACATTGTTATGAATGATAGTTTCCGTTTCACCCTATATGATATATATTATATGTCTTTATTCCATTTATTTCTCATTAAAAAGGACTGAATATGCAACTTTATACTGATGTAAGTCTTACTAAAAACATGGTTGTATTTAGTATGATGTCGTACACAAGTGTAGTGGTGTAAAAATTGTTAGAGCATTCACAATAGGTTCTCCATATTTATGTCAGAGAAACCTCCATATTTTGATAAGTGGTAGTAAATGGTTGTGAGTAGAGAAGAGAGAAAAGTTATTGTTAATCAGTAAATTTGGAGAAGACATTGTTCATCCTTCATATTTTTTTAATATTTTTGAAAGTGGTTGTGAGTAGAGGAGAGAGAAAATGTAATGATAAAAGTATAGAATAAGTATTATTAAATAGAAAAGAAGAGAGAAATGTTGTGATTTTTAGTGTAATTATAGAGATGGAGATGGAGCAGCTAGTGTGAATGCTCTTAGTATTTTAAAAATTGCAAAAGGAAGGTAACTGATGTATACTATCGAATGTAAAATTGTTTTTGACCCTCTTGTTTAAATCTTCTAGTCTCGTCTGTGTATATATATATATTAGTTTATTGCTATAACGTTAATTGTCGTTTAAAATAAATTAGTTTATATAATTCGTTAGTGGCCTAAGGGGCCTTTTTTTTGTCTCGTACAAGGCACTTGAAGCCTTAGGACCGGCTCTGGCAACTTCAGTTCTTCATCGACTGTTTGTTTCATAAATCTTCATCGACTTTTCTTCACATAACTTTCTTATCAAGTTTGAAGAGATGAAATTCTCACTTGGAAACCGATAAAGAACACTAAAGATATTGGACTACTCTTACTTTTATTGTCTTTTGGTCGAAGAAAATATTAAGTCTTTGAAATATAGTGAAGAGATTAGTAAAGCATATTTTAGAAGGAAACAAAAAAAATTAATTTGGTTCATCCATCAGTTTAGTTTGGTTTGGCAACACAACCGGTCACTATCGACCAGTCTTAAATGCCTAAATGGAGAAATTTAGGGTATCTTTCGCAAAATTAGCCGGTGGCTGGTGTTTGAAAGCTGGTGGCTACTGGCTGGAAATTGTAGCTTTTTAGATTTATTGAGGTGTTTGGTAGAATAGCTGGAGATTTTAATAAAATGTATAAAACGACTAAAATGGGCATAAACTAAATATAATGCAGAAATAAAATATTATCTTGAAAGGTTATTTAAGTAAACTTTAAATACTAAAAGCTTGTAGCTTCTTTAAAACGCTAGTAGTGAAAATCAACAATAATATCGTGTTATTCCGTTAATATGCATTAACATTTTTTTCTAGAACGGTAACTTTCATTGTGTTTGGCCACCGCACTCTACAAATTGGAGAGTCCCGTTGCCCCACTTTGGCCAGAGTATGTTTTCTTAACCGAACCTACACTGGCTTCAGAGTTTGGCTTAGGCGTTTCCCCGGGAAACTATACCACCAGCTGCCATTCGACAATTTTTGTACCGCCACAAGAGCAGAATTCTATAGCGTAACACACGGTGAGATGAAAACCGAGTGCGCTTGGAATTCAAATTGACAACCTCACAAGGCCTAGAAAATAAAACTATGTCACAACGAACAAAGATGCAAACTTCTTTAAAAAAGAAAGGAAAACAACTAATTTTTAATCAACCCAACGCAAACATTTATTTTGTACCCCAAACAATACAACAAAAGAAAAGAAAATGTCACCATCACACAAACTCCCTTTGAGATCATTTTAAGCAATTATAAATACGTGCTACAACTCCCATGAGTTTCCTTTGAGGAACCAGAAAATTGTGCTACAACATGATCACATGAGACTTTCATGTTGTAATATCTTGAACGCCATACTCCCAATTTGGATCTTAATCTACTCTTCAACTCGATATCTAACACGACTTCATATGACGACTTTGCCAATTCTAGATGTCGCGACAACGCCCCAGATAACTCTAAGTTACGTGACACAAGATCTAACTTAAACTCCCTAGTTTCCCTTTTGTGTTGGTGCCACGGCTCGATGACACCTCTTGCAACCGTCACATTCTCAAACAAAATATTGATATCCATCTTCTTGTATTGGATATGCATCTTTTTGTTGGTATTGATTGACTTAAGCACAAGATTGTAAGATGCATAGAGGTGGTGGTCCTTGGTTAAGGTGTAGTTGTTGATTGACCCACCTTTGATGCAATAGAATGGTCTTTTGGGTTTGATGCTTAGCCAAATGACTAAGATGGTTAGACCAGTCATGACCACGAGTGCCAACAAGAGTGTCGCAATGGTCCTTATTAGCAGCGACCGTCTTGGCCCAACCGCTTCAGCCTCAGCCATTGTTTTCTATAATTACAAGACTTTGGACAACACAATCAAGATTCAAGATGAGTTTTGATGTTTAATAGTTAGCATAAAGGGGTTTGTGAGAATCTTAATTCCTTTTTGTTTTCATCAAACACTCTTGGAACAATGGAACAATTTTTAGTGAGTAATAATTCTTGAATTCGAAACAAGTTCACCCTTTTACTATTCAAAAGAATTCTTTAATAAAGTATATTCAAATTGCATAAAACGGTATAATGAAACCTCTTTTTGGGTAAGGCATCTATTTCTCCCTCATAAAAGATCATAAAGCTTTGAAATTTTACTAGCAAAATATAGTCTGTTATGACAGCTCGGTTTAAAATAAAATTTATAGTGAAATGTGGATAAAAATTTACAAAATGAACCACATTGTAGAGTGCGTTTTATTGAAAAAAGTAAACATATTTTGTATTTGGCTTGTCTAAGTTTTTAAATAAAATGTAAGTCGAAACGTAGATAAAAACAAGTGTATCACAACAGTGTGTTAGCATAACTCTATAAAATATAAACAAAATAATATGTTTTGAAACCTGACAAAATGACACAAACCGAATTACCTGGATAAGCCAACTAAATATACTAGTAGGATGCCCGCGCGTTGCTGCGGGTACTTACGTATCTCACCCGCACAATGTTGTGGGGATCCACCATGTCCAAAATGCATGACAACGAAAGTTTAGTGTCCGTACATCACTAAAGTTTAGAGATAGCAAATTATGTTAGTAGTGGGTAAACACTCGTGTGCCGCAATACAAAAGCACCATTAAGTAGAGAACACCGATAGAATTCGTACATTGTTATGATCCAGTGAAATGAAAGAGAGAAAATTGCCATGAGCATTTGTACCAAAAGTGCAACTAATCTACGGAGAAGAAGCTCCTCATGACTCCCGTGCACAAAATTCCCAAGTTAAAATCTGAAAAGATGGATGCGATTGAAAAACATATATTACATCAATAGTTTGGGTCTAATCATCTTCAAATCAAGGGAGGAAATATGTCTGAGTTGACCCTCATTAACCACACGAATCGGCTCGTAGATGCTTTCTATAACATCTCTTCCACACTCCAATACCACTAATCCAGAAGGAAATCTATATTTTACGGGCAAATCTAAAAAAAACAATGCATCGACAACACCACTACAGAATTGGATTTTATTAAGTCTTGGTACTACTTCAAAAGTCGCCATTGTTAAATAACCACAGTTACAACAGCACCAATTAACAACATGTGATACATCAATTCATCTAAAGCTTCATTGAACTTATCATACGCACCATGAAATCTACATAAAAAAAATCAAGAAACACTATAGTTGACATAATTACCCTTTTGAGATCTTGATACATCAACATGGATTAAATTTATTTCAGTTTAACAAAATATGTCGCTAATAGTCATCGAAAAAAAGTGATAAATTACTCCTCTAAATGTATTTGACATTTGAATCAAAACAAATATTTTAGCTGATAATAAATAATAAATTATGTGGAAGATGAATAAAAATATAAAATCAGATGGCAATGAATAATCACACCTACACACAACCTAAAGATCATGTCATTCATACTAAAACTTGCTATTTCAAATATTGTTCAATGTTATATACTTATATTACTAATAAGTTTAGCAGATTTTTGATATCATACCTTGCTAACCATATCAAGGGTAGATGGTTTCAATTCTCTTAAAACTGAGAATTAATAGTTCACCAGAATCATAAGATAACATCCTCCTACAACAAACCATTACATACTTTCAGAAAATATTATCAAGTCTCTCAACTTTTATTATGATGTAGCATGTTTTTAAATCAAGAGTATATATTTGGTCTGAATATACAAATATTAGTGGTTAAACAACTTTAAGTGTAATTTACCTAGGTTAGGGTCGTAAAACCTTTCTATCAGCGAAACAACTGTGCTTTTACCCGACCCGCTACCACCCACAACGGCGACTGTTTTTCCCGCATGGAAAAAATAGAGAAGCTTCTGAAAATAAAAACATCTGGCCTTGAAGGATAACTAAAAGATATTTCCTTGAACTCAATATTGCCATTGACCTCCGCTAAACACAACCCGTCTTTAGAGTCTTGAACAATAATCGGGCTTTGCTTAATGATCTTCAACAACTTATATCCAGTAGTTTTACCTTTGCTGAATGCTCCAAGATTTGAAAAAGACTGACCCAAACTCCTGTTTTGAGTTATGACCAATTTGTATGAATTCATCTTTAATAAAATAATAGTTAATTGAATTTGTGAAATAAAAGAAGTATAAACCTTACGTGCCACCAACAATGGCAGAGAAAATAGCAGTGAATGCTTTGCCACCATCTGTTTGCCCATTCCTAATAAACACACCAGCATACCAGAACACAAGTGCCCATGACATGCACGCAATTCCTTAAGTACAAACATCTTTGTAGCGCACAGCTCTAACATAACCAAATCCTCCCTGTGCCGGAAACAAGTTAGCAAGCCAATGTGTATTCTTAATGCATAAAACCCTCAAAATCACTTCTATTCATATTTATAGATTATAATTGAAATGATGAGTTTATGCAATCATACTTGACGCTAGTAACTAATAAAATGAATAAAGAATTTGAATAGAAAGTGTTCAGTCCGTTTTGACCCATTACCCAACCCATTCGACCTAGCCGTTATGCCACCTCAATATACAGCTTTTGTTTTTGAACTTAGAGGTGGTCTTGTGAGCTTCAGATAAGGGGTCATTTAATCTTTAGAACTATAGATTAATTGTTGGTATATAATATAATAAGAATCCAAACACCATCTCCTCAAATCACATTCTCATATATTAAAATACAATATAATCACTTTCAAACATAAATACCAAGCCTAGCACAGTGAGCAAACACAACGTTCGTATCCATCACGACTTCAATACACCAAACGTACCATCACGAAATGCAAATATACAATGCACAATCAAATAAAAATATCTCACTTCCAACTTCCAACATATTCATCACTTCAAAACACAACTTCAACATAATGCTAGTTGCTTAAAAAATCTTAAACAGCCTGAGTCTACCTTTCCCCCTCAATAAACAGAGCCCAAAACAAAAATTTCACAACAATTAAAACCCAATAAAAGTAGTATAAAATGACAAAAAAAAACTCCATTATTGTTCCAAAATGTTACAAAAGGATCTACAATTCTACATCAAACCATCACATAATCCAACCAATATTTTTTTACCAAAAAACAACATCAAGAAACAAAGATCCATAAAAATTGAACCTTGATTCAACAATCTGCTACATATAGGAAGAACTTGCATAAAAGGCTGAAGCTTTTGATGCTACTCCAACAATTCAGTCAAGTAATGGCTGCAACAAACACAGACACAAAAGCCCTTTATTGTAATTGAACCCATTAAAGGTATCATCATCAATACACTCTCTCCTTTATATACCTGCACCCTCCCCTCATCACAAAAAAAAAAAAGGAAAAAGGTTAGAAGAAAAAGCCTAAAACAGAAATATTAGGGCCAATTACCCTACACTGCTCCTTACCCTACTTCCCAAATTACACCCACCTTTTATAAATAGCTCTAATCCATGAGAAAAACATCAACGACAAACCAATTTTGCATAAAAGTAAATCAATTAATAAACAATTTGCCTCAAAAGCACACACATACATATAATTAAATTGAATTTAGCCTGACAAAGGAATCCAAAATTAAAGGAGTACAAGTTTAAAACCCTATTACTTCATAAGCATCGATCAACAATAAGCAACCAGAATCAAAACCTAAGGTGGAATGTTACTGACCTACGTTCGGAGCAGAATACTTGCAAAATAGCAACACATATTGAAGGTGATTTTCCTTGACTTCATGATAGGTTATATAGGAGTTGGGAGTGAAACTGATTGCATTGATTGCCCTGTTGAGTTTCCATCTGTTGATGAGAAATTGAACCAGTGAAGCAAAATTGATACACTTGATGATGGTAGTAATTGCTGGTAATTGATGATGGTAGGTTGCATGATGAATGTGGTGGTAGTTAGACGACGATTGTGTTCCAGGCATATTAAAGGAGAGAGTGTATTGATGATGATACCTTTAATGGGTTCAATTACAATAAAGGAGTCTGTGTAACAATGGGGGTTACATTCTTGGAGAAGAAATTAATCATGTATCATATATATGTACCATGAGCATGATTTATTGTATAGAGGGGTATAATGGGAACAAATGGTGTAAAATATAGAGATTATCCTTATGTCTCTTCCTATGCCATCTTAAAAAACTTGTGAAATGACTATCCTAGCCATCTCTCCTCCTTAATAAGGTAACATAGATTAACATGCGTTTATGTATGTTGTCCCCATGAAAACTAATATGAGTTGAGAAATATCAATCGACAATAAATGGTTCGTTCATGCGAGGTTGTTTTTCTTAATCGACATTCTAGTTCGTTCAACTTGGTAAAGTGTATAATTATCATCATGTGTGCACAACACAATGGTATGACTTTAAGTAAAATAAAAATATATATATATATATAAAATTTTAGAAGAAAAATCAACTATAGATAACGCATACAATGTATTTTGGTAAATTGCTAAAATCGTTCATGTGGTTTGTTGAAACTGTCACTTACGTACAAACTTGAAATTTTTTGTCATAATCGTACCCTGGTTTTAAATTATTTGTCTAAATCGTCCCTTGACTTAAATGGATGGAGTTAGTGACAGGGACGATTTAGATAAACAATTAAAACCATGGTACGATTATGACAAAAAAATCTCAAGTTTGTACGTAAGTGGCAACTTTCATCAAACCAGAGGGACGATTTTAGCAATTTACATGTCTTTTAAAGCTTGACCCACCACAGTACTACACACACAAATAAAGCATTCACACTAGCTTCTTCATATTTTCTCCATAATTACTCTAAAAACACTACTTTTTCTCACTTCTTTCTATTTAATAATATTTATTCTATACTTTTATCATTACCTTTTCTCTCTCCTCTACTCACAATCACTTTCAAAAATATTAAACAATTATGGAGGATGAACAGTTCCATATCAAATTTGCTGATGAACAGTAACTTCTCTATATATTCTCCATTTCCTCTACTCACAAACACTTATACACACTGTATCTAATATGGAGGCCCCTCTCACAAAATTATGGAGGCTCTACTGTGAATGCTCTAAACAATGCTAAAAGATGTGCTTAGCTTCAAGATGGAGGAAGATATCAATCTCCCAAAAGTGTTTCATTTAAAAAACCTTTTTGGATCCTTCTCCAAGATTTAATCTTTTTGTTGGTAAATAGTTTTCAGATATTACAACGATGAAATTACTAGATTATGATACTTTAACTAGTGTGATTAACAGGTTTTTTTCTCAAAAAAAAAGTGTGATTAATAGGTGAACGTTGCACCCTTTGTGATTTGGTTGTTACTACTTACCAAAATGCTAAAAGACTATTTTCAACCAAAGTGAGCACTAACTTTCATATTTCGACAACAGTGACATCTCATACAAATATGTTAGTTATACATTCCGTATATATGTCATCATAATATGTCCTTTCTTCAAACGACTTTATGGAATACTTGTAATGCGATATAGATGAAACCTAGTTACATGATTCACGTGTATATGTGTATGTCTAAATGTAGATCTCTTGTTCTTGTTGAAGTTCGGGTGTCATAGGTGCGCCACTCGGATTATAGTCGTTAATTATCGTTGGTCTTTCATTCTGTCACAACCGACACTTGATTAAGTTCTTCGAAGCTCTTAACCTCTTCCACTTCTCTTTGCTTTAAGATCTTTTATCTTCGTAGTCTTTTGTTTAATCTATAATAGGTCAAAACATGTAACGTCAAACAAAAGTATAGAAACATGAATCATGAAAGAACATCAATATGCACTTACCTCAATCATGCCCCGTGATTTACTAAGTGTCCAAGCTTCTATGATACCTTTGAAATCTGCCTTTTTCTTTTAGTGGCAGTGTATTATCGATAAGAAGAACAAGATTGACTCTTAAGTCGATAGAGATGTGCATTTGCCCAAAAGATCATTTGGATGCGGTGGATCGTATACAAGACAAGACAAACCTCGAATATGAAATAACTCTTGAAACAAAAGTACATGACAAAGAGGCGGATGATGGACTATCTTCCGACGTATCCGATGAAGAACTCGACGCCGACGATGCGAGCCGATGTGGAAGATAAAGTTGTATTTTTTTAGTTTATTGATGTATTTGTGAAGTATTAATAATTAATAAATATTAAATTCTTTAGCCTATTGATTTTTTTCTTAAACAATTCGGGTTCTAACACCTTAAAAACAAGTTTTTTAACAAACAACCGGTTGTACTCGGTTTTCGGGTAGGAACCGGACCAGACATACCCGCATTGGGTAGGGCGGTAACTATACATACCTTGTACCCGGGTCCGGTCCCTACCACCGTCCAGGTCCCATTTTGTACCGTGTACGGCCCAAAACCCGTTTTTGCATCTCTATATGAATGAGCAGCCTATCAGAAGCCTGAACAAACAAGCGAAAGCCCATCTTAAATAACCAGCCCAGACCAAGCAACCCAAAGCAAAGCCTAGCAAAACGAAAAAACAGAAACTTAAGACAAAATTACAATAAAAATAAACCATACTTTGGATTATTTTATATAATTGAATTATGTATTTTTAACAAATACTAATTATAAAAAAAACATAAACATAAGTTTTTTTTTTACATTTTTAACTTTATTTAATATATATGGTAATAATTTTCCACTGAACAAAAACAGCCAATCACAAGTGACACGCAGTTATAATACATATACATTGTTGATATTTTTAGAGTCGAAACAAATCAGTTGCAAAATTTTATTTGTTAAAGAAGCAAAAGTAAAGAAGTTGTTTCTAAACTCCGTTGTACTCTTTTCGAGTAACATGAGAGCCACATGAACACGAGAGTAATGTTTTCGAGTAACAAGTTGCGCCACCAGCCCTTTCTAGATAGAGAATTCTAATCTACTGAAAACAAATCATCGCCCCTCGGGAATCGGAAAGTTAGCGTGGACCACCCGCTAAAAGTTTCAATGACCAGGGAGCTGAAAGTGTCCAAGTCCTACTCAGATATAATAAAGTGGGCTTGTAAATTTATAACCAACTCTTAAATGTTCTTTAGAAGAAATAAGTCAACTATTATGTATTTAAGAAAAACTTTTTAGCTTTTTTTTTCTTAACATGAATCTCAATGCCGGATTTAGGATTTGATATATATAGAAATACACATTGAACAACCTATGTTGCATCAAGTCTAGTAGTTGATTCTCCTTAACTATAAATCCGAAAATATACACACACAAATGACAAATTTTATTTTCTTAGAGTGGGGGGGGGGGGGGGTTGAGAGTGAGTTAACTTTTTTTTTATTGGCCTCTTTTTTTTTTAACTTTAACACATAAATTAAATAATTTAATATTATTCCTTTCACCCCCCCCCCCCCCCCCCATTTCCCCCTCTTTCCACTCCCCACAATTTTCACCTTTCAAACACGGGCCTCACAAATACCATATCCCCGCCCGCAACTCCCTATAGTCTTAGTTTTATATTTTAATATTAACTTTTAAATAAATAAAAACATGAGTAAATTGTCCTTTTTGTACTTTTGATTTGATCACTTTCATTCAAAAGTTTTTTTCTCACCGTGTGATTTCAAAAACTCGCCATTTTCATCCAGCTTATTAACCCCATTCAACTTTTAGCATTAAGACTACACGGAGTGGATGGGGTGAAGCGTCATGTGGCACTTGTGGGACCTATGTGGGGGGGGGAGATTGTGGGGAGTGAAAGGGGGAAAAGGGGGTGAAAGGAATAATATTATATTGTGTTAAAGTTAAAAAAAATCAGGCAATCAGAAGCTTCCACGTGGCCAGCTCCTCTCCCCCACGCGCATGGTCTACTCCCCGCCCAACCTTCCCCCCACTCCTCCACGCCCCTGCAGGGCGGTCCCCCCCCCCCCCCCCCCCCCATGAAAGGCCTTCCCGCCCATGTCTCCTGCCCCACTTCGTGTCCTCTAAACAATGTATAAAAGGCATAAATGCCTTCCATTTAACGATAAAAATGGATGGCGTTAGTAAAGTTGATGAAAACGGCAATTTTTTTAAATCACAAGGACAACTGAGTGAGAGAAAAAGATTTTGATCGAAAGTAGCGAAAGTGACTAAATCACATGGACGGAAATAAGAACTTTTCTAGAAACAATTTCTTTTTCTTTTATTTTTTAAGTACTAAATTTTTAATCATCATCAAATTTATTTTACTTTTCTAGGTATTCAATTTCAAATAAACCTCAATTTAGTATGTGTTAGAACTTAGAAGTGATACCTAACCATTTATATTATAATACTTACACTATAAAAGTGTAATAAACAAATAAGTGACATAAAAATGATAAAAGAAAGAAAGAAAAAAAAAAAACAAAAAAGACAAAGGAAAAAGGGAAGCTGGTCGACGGATATCCCATGGAAGATGCTGTTCTTTTTCCTCCAAACCTAAATTGCAAATCACCATTCACCACACTCTTATATCATCACCATCACCACCACTAACAAATCCTCTCTCTGTTCACCGGTCACATAGTCATGGCACAAGATGTTCATGGTGGCTGCAGCTTCTATCCAGCTCGTTAATATATGATATACGGTGTCTTGGAAGCGAATGGTGGCCGACGACAGTTTCGCGCGCTCTCGTTCAGCTGTTCCGGGCTGTTGTTGATCATATCCAACGGGGCAACTTAACTCCTTTGGCAATATTATTGTAACTGTTTTATTGATGGATAATTTGGATTTTGGTTTGTTTGTTTGTTTGTGCTCAATAACCATCTCTATGTGTTTTTTGTGTTTTTAAGCCAATAAAATTGTGTTCGTATTAATATATGTGTTATCTTATCTTAAAATATAAGTACTTTTAATGAATCATGTTTCTTTTTGTCTTGTTATTGTTTGATGTCACGTTGTTTCTTTATGTTTTGTTATTGTTTGATGACAAAAAGTTTCTTTTTGTCTTGTTATTGCTTTATATCAGAATGTTTCTTTCTTTTGACGTGTTATTGTTTTATAACGGGTTTGATGATGTTGGCGTTTTGACTTGTTATTCTTTTATAACGGGTTTAATGACGTTGGCGTTATGAAACCAGATGTTTATCTTTACTAAAGAGGTACATGCGACTTTGGGTCCTACAAATTTGACTATATGTGAATTTTATGAGTAAATTTTAGAGGGTGTGTTAACGTTTAAAAAAGCATTTGGTATTATTGATAACAAGTTTGATGGTGTTTTGATTGGTTGAAGCGTTGAAATTGCGTTGGGTTAAGTATAACTTGTTCTTACTTTTTCCATCACATATTTGTGTATACATGTATTATAAGATTTTATGCAAACATAGTATGTGTTATTGTATGTCGATGGTCTCTTGTCCTTGTGGCACCACGTGTTTGTATCCACATCAAAGTAGTAGTGCAGGTTTGAATCCCACAAACTAGGTACCATATGAGTTTTTTGATAAATTTTAGGGGGTATATGTTTTTTTTTTTAATCGGCTAATTTTCTCCCTTTTTTTACATCACCTTTTAAATACACCCGTTTTTTTGCCTCTTATGAGGCTTGAACTCCTAACCTCACCTTTACCACCACACCACAAGGGGTGGGGCAGGGGGTATACGTTCTTCATTCAAAAAATAGTACTCCGTATGTACTATGTAGTGTCATATCATACGCTAAAACCTTAAAATTTTGGTGTGGCCAATACGGGACCCAAAACAATCTCAGTTCGTGTTTTTTTAAGTATTGGCTATGTGTTGTGGTTAATTTCATTTAAGAAAACTATAATCATATACAGAAAAAAGAACATGTACTATTTCATGAAAGACTGTAAATTTTAGCGAGTGTTGGAATATAAAATTTTTAATCAATCGGTCGATTAATTACAAGTTGACCCTATAAAGATACGGTGATGTTACTGAATTACCCACTTTTAAATGTGTAGTACAAAAGTAAGATTGAAGCTAATAAACATACATTAAAATGGTTATTCGTTTAAAGTTCTCTTTCATAAGTTAAAGGGCCGTTTGACAACATCTGAATGGTTAAGAGGTTTTGAATGCTTACGTGTTGAATCATTAAGAAGTGTTTGGTTGGACATCTGAATGGCTAAAAATTCTTGTTCCACATTGGTATGGAGATTAAAAATGGATTGGTTTATATATGAAAACCACTTGTAAGTATCAAATCTTATGTATCACGTTTTACTTGGGAAACTACCCGCGCGCAGGGGGTGTAAAAACAGGTTTCCGGTTGTGATTCCAGCGTGTCGCCCGGGCGACCTGCGGACACGATTGTCGCTTCGAAGTTCAGGCTCTTGCGTGGCCCTGGTTTTTGCGATTTGTCCGTTTTTTTTTGTTTTTGACGGGGACGAAACAACAACAGCAACACACGATGGATCAGTCAGTCAGACTCGTTAGATGTCAGGTTCCAGTCAGACGTCGCAGCCAAACAGCTCGGTCTCTCCCATCTCTGACCGAATCAGACCCTCGCATCTGACTGGGCTCGTTCAGACGCAAACAAACAGGCCCTAAATCATACTAATTTTTTTTCCTACCGTATCATTTATCATATGCAAAATAGCAATGTTTTGAAAATCGGACTAGACGTTCGGACCGGGTTCCGGGGCCTGGACCGGTCCGGTTTGGATGTTTGGACCGCCATGCAGCTGAACTGGCTTTGGACCGCTGAACCGGCCTGTCGGACCGGAAAAATAGGGGTCGGACCGGTTTTTTATTATTTTTGGGTTTCGGTGCATTTTTTCACCCGGTTTGTTGGACCGGTCGGACTGGTGAACCGCTCGTGGGTCCAGTCTGATTCTGAAAATCTTGCTAAATAGCTAAGGGATTTATGTTTTTGTATGGGTGCCCCACTATCTAAAGAGATTTAGCTCTAAAAGTGTTTTTTTTCCCAGTTAAATGCTTATTAACTTATTAGTTTTTTAAAATGCGTTTTTGAAAAATTGTTTGGATTAGCATTTGTTGTAAAGAAAGTCAATAAGTCAATAAATTGTTATATCAAAAGTGTTTGGTATTGCTTATTTGTGTGCAATTGCCAAAAAGTATGATGGGATGTAATGAATGCAAAGGATGGGTGGATAAATTTACAGTTTGTACTTTAAAAGCCAAAATAAAAAGTTAGGATTTATGACTTTATGAAAACAGTATTTTAACTCGTATCAAAAAGCCAAAACAGGAATGATTTATACTAAAACCAAACAACTTATTTATTTATTCGCTTTTTTAAAAAAATCAATACGTCGATTAGTTGTTTCTCAACTTAAGCACAAACACCATAGATTAAGAGCCGCTCAAAAATAATAATAATCATGCTAAACATTCCCCAAATTAAATTATAGGACTTGGATTTATAATAACAACTATGTATGATAACTTTTTTTTTCCAAAACATAACCTTAATTTTGACCTTTATTTTAAGGTGGTGACTTCGATAGTGAAACAGAAAGCTAATATCTTGAAATTAATTCATCAGTTTGCTAATAAGAGTTATGGGCGTTTGAGTAGCCGTTATTCACGTTTTTACACAACAATCCTTTAGAGAAGGTTGGTTAAACTTAAAAATTCATTCACTCTAAATTGAACAAATTGACAATTAAAAGTTGTATGATACTAAGACGATATGGTGTGGAGTCGGGAAAAACTTCGGTGGGGGTGAGGTAGCACCTCCCACCTTCGGCAACACCGCCTCTCTCGAGTGTGTCGCGGTGAATGTTAGAAAGTATCTAAGGAAACAAGAAATCAACTAGCCGTTGGATGCCATCTCTTCCTTATTTATTATTTTGTGTTTTCTATAAATTAAAGCCATCATTGTATTTTCAAGATATCAATCAATATAACAAAACTATTATTCTCTGATTTCAACCGACAATTTGGTATCAGAGCAGTGATCGTTCTTGGATCGGTTTATCAACTACTCATTTACCTTTGATTCCTCCCAAAGCCAAAGCCACCATGTCTTCCGACAACGGCTTAGCCGATCAAAACAACAATGATCTCTCGATCCAATTAGTCAATCTTCTCAACGAAATCCAATCCCAAATACAACCTCTCGGATAGTTTGAAAATTAGTCTCAAATTAAACAACCAAAACTACGCTTTATGGGCTCGGATGATCCGAGTAGCCATCGGTGGAAAGTCGAAATCACTTCTTGGTCATTTGTCAAGAAACCCAACACCGCTCAGACCAACAAATGACCGGTATGAGCAGTGGGAGCAAGACGACCTCGTAGTTTTTTCTTGGTTAATACAAAATATTGAACCGGTGATTGCAAACAATCTTACCGAGTTTCCAACTACTAAAGCTGTCTCGGATGCACTCGAAACCACATACAACAGTGGTAAAGACAAAGTTCAAATCTTCGACTTACATGATAAAGCAAACGGCACCAAAACCACCACACCCCTTGCCTCGGACCATCGTTCCTCAAGACAAGACGAGAAGTTGATGATCGAATCACTCGATGGGGTGGACTTTACCGGAGAACTAGAGAGTGAAAAAGGAGGTAACGGATCTGAGAGAATAATCTCAGATCCTTCTTTTATGAACTCATACTTTTTTCATTTGTTAGACTTGATTGGAGCCCCCCTAAAAAACTAAAGCTGATAACACATGCCAAAAGAATCTTGAAGTCTTTTCATTTGTCAAAAAAACAAAAAGGTAATTTTAATAATAAAACCAAAAACTGTATTGTTTAAGAAATAGAAATATTAAAACCAAGTTTCTTAAAACTAAAAATTATATCAGGTTAAAAAATAAAAATATAAAAATTAAGTCTTTTAAAAAAGGGGGGACTGTTCAAAATCACAAGCTAATATAGCCCAAACCAGTGAAAGCTCGGATTCGTGGATATTTGACTGTGGTGCTACTGACACCATGACTTATGATTTGACTGATATAATTTCAAAAAATAAACCTAGAATCAACCACATTAAAACGCTAATGGAGGGTTGTTCTTGTTAAAGGAGGAATGACTATTGAAATATCCCCTACCTTAAAACTCTCAGACTGTCTCTATGTCCCGTCCTTGTCACATAAACTGTTATCCATTAGTCACGTTACAAAAGAGTTAAATTGCACCGTCTTGATGCATCCAACCTTCTGTATCCTCCAAGATATTAGCACAGAAATGATCATTGGGCGTGGCACTGGAAGGTCCGGATTGTACTATGTGTCTATGTGGAAGAAGTGACTCAAACAAGAAATGTGATGCTTGCGCATGGGACTAAAAATAGAGAAGCTTGGTTGTGGCATAGGAGATTAGGACACCCTTCTATCGAATATCTTCATCCTTTATTTCCAAAACTTTATCAGTCTAATAAAACTTTGGATTGTGAAACTTGTAATTTGGCTAAGAGCCATAGACATACGTATAATTTAAATAATACTCGGGTTGAAGCTCCTTTTTCTCTAATCCATTCTGATGTGTGGGGTCCCGCAGAAGTTAATGGGGGACAAAACTTTCGTTTTTTTTGTTTTGTTTATTGACGATTGCACTCGAATGACATGGATTTATTTTTTGAAACACAAATCGGAGGTCTTTGAAAAATTCACTATTTTTTATAACATGATACAAACTCAGTTTAAAACCAATATTCAAATCCTTCGTTCCGATAATGGAGGCGAACTTGTAAACGAATCTATGAAGGAATTCTGTCAAAACAAAGGGATAATTCATCAAAAAACTTGTCCCTACACCCTCTAACAAAATGGCATCGTTGAACGAAAAAACTGCATTCTCTTAGAAATAACTCGGGCCTTCTTAATTGAGTCCCGTGTTCCCACATCTTTCTGGCCAGAAGCTGCTGCTACTGCTACATATTTAATCAATCGGCTTCCTACCAAAGCACTAAATCTAAAAACCCCTATCCAAGCCCTATCCGAGTTTACCAAAATTCCTCCTCCTCTTACTCTTCAACCACGTGTGTTTGGATGCACTGTTTATCCTCATATGCCTAAACATGCTCGGGGTAAACTAGGTCCATGTGCAGAAAAATGTGTCTTCGTAGGTTATGGAATTGACCAAAAGGGATATCGATGTTATAGCCCAAAACGTCGACATATGTACACTACCCTCGACCGTGACTTCCTGGAAACCGAATATTTCTATACCTGTCAACCCAGTGGTCAGGGGGAGAAGGAACATATTAGTCCACTGAATTGGCTGAAATGGATCCCGTGTCTACCTCATCCGAAAGCGAAGTTCATCACAATACCAAGGTGACTCATTTACTTCCTCACAATCTGAACTGACCGTTAGTGCTACTGACCAAGATTCTCCTAGTCCTAGATGTGAAACAGATGAGGAAACTGGAAATGATGGTCACCCACACACACATGTAACACATGAGGAAACTGAAAATGATGAAAATGTCGAATCTCAAGAACCTCTTAATATAACTGGTAACAATGTTTTTTCTGATAATATGTCTGATTACAATGAAATAGCAAGAGAACATGTTATGCAGGAAGAACATGAGGTACAGGAGGAATCAATACAAAACAAAACAGCTGAAAATTATGTGTTACCCCTGAGGTCCAATAGAGGAGTACCCCAAGACGATACTTTCCAGAAAAGGAGACAAGATCAGCTAGGTATCCCATGGCAAACCTGGCTTACGGAATATGTCTGAAGAAGCTAAGGCCTTCACTGCTACCCTATTTAATGAACAACTTCCAATCTCAGTAGAACAAGCCTTGAAAACCAAAGAATGGAAAGAAGCTATGGAAATGGAAATGGAGGCACTTATGAAAAACAAGACTTGGGAAAAATGTGTTCTCCCCACATGATGAAAACCAGTCGGTTATTGGTGGGTCTTCACTATTAAACACAAACCAGATGGTTCCATTGAGAGATATAAAGCCGGGCTCGTAGCTAAAAGGTATACACAGACATATGGGATTGATTATTCCGAGACATTCTATCGGTAGCAAAAATTGATACAACTCGTGTGCTTTTCTCCATTGCTTCAAACGAACGATGGCCTCTTCATCAGTTTGATGTTAAGAATGCCTTTCTTCACGGAGAGTTAGAAGAAGAAGTATATATGGAGGCTCCTCCCGGGTTTACAGGCAACTTCAAAAAACAAGAAGTATGCCGATTAAAAAGGACCCTCTATGGGCTTAAGCAATCTCCTCGAGCCTGGTTTGGCAGATTTACCTTAGCTATGAAGAAATACGGCTTCAAACAAAGCAACTCGGATCATACGTTATTTCTCAAACGAAAAGGTAAACTTGTAACTTGTTTAATTATATATGTTGATGATATGATAATTACAGGAAACGATGAAGAAGAAATGAAAAAGTTAAGAACAAATCTGTTCAAGGAGTTTGAAATGAAAGATTTAGGAAGACTGAAGTACTTCCTTGGAATTGAAGTCCTAAGATCCAAGCAAGGGATTTTCATATGTCAAAGGAAGTACATCATTGATCTTCTTGCTGAAACTGGAATGATTGACTGCAAGCCAGCTCATACACCAATGATGACAAATCAAAAACTCTATATGGAAGATGGAACAAAACTGGCATATAGAGAAACGTATCAACGCCTAGTGGGAAAACTTATATATCTCTCAGACACTCGTCCTAACATCGCATATGCAGTAGGAGTGGTCAGTAAATTCATGCACCAACCTCAAACTAACCACATGGAGGTTGTATGGAGAGTTATAAGGTATCTTAAAGGAACTGCTAGTCATGGGATTCTCTTCCGACCAAATAAGCATTTAAAAATCCAAGCCTATACAAATGCCGACTAGGCAGGAGATAAACAAGACCGGAGATCGACATCAGGCTACTTCACCTTAGTTGGTGGGAACTTAGTCACTTGGGGAAGCAAGAAACAAAAGGCTGTTGCTTTATCAAGCGCTGAAGCATAATTCAGAGGTATTCCAAGAGGGCTGGCAGAGGTTCTATGGATACGCAAACTCCTAACTAAAATCGGGTTCTCTTAAACCGAGTCGAGCAAAATCTTATGCGACAACAAAGCAGCTATACAAATTTCTGAGAACCATGTTCTACATGACCGTACCAAACACGTGGAAGTTGATAGGCATTTTATTAAAGAGAAACTAGAAAATGGAACTATAGAACTCCAGTTCGTCCGATCAGAAGACCAACTAGCAGACATATTAACGAAATCTGTTAACGAGAAGCTCTACAATAAGTGTCTACACAAGTTGAGCATCGGAACCCCGCCACTCAACTTGAGGGGGAGTGTTAGAAAGTATCTAAGGAAACAAGAAATCAATTAGCCGTTGGATGCCATATCTTCCTTATTTAATATTTTGTGTTTTCTATAAATTAAAGCCATCCTTGTATTTTCAAGATACCAATTAATATAACAAAACTATTATTCTTTGATTTCAACTGTCAATTGTGAAATCGGTGGATTTTCACCTCCTTCACCGAATGAAGTGATTGGTTGGTGAGAGAGTGGGGCCAAGCTTTCATTGCCTTTGGAAGAGGGAATGGGGAGAGGGAGAAACCATTTCTTTGGTTTTGGGGAGGGAATGGGGAAAATGATGTGACGCTGATGTGACATTTAGGGGGTTTGGGGTAAAATGGCACCACACCATATAGCATAACCGAATCATATGCCAACATCGCCTCTATGTTATGGTTTGCTATGTTTTTAGTGTCATATATAATGTCATTTTCACATCATTAAGTAGGTGGAGTGGATCCCGTGAAAGAGTCAAGAGGACCATGAGTATCCCGCCACGTTAACCGCCCACCACCCACGTCGTGGAACCCAGGGTGCTACCTGCCAACCACCTGCACACCCAAAACTGCAAAACACAAACACCACCACCCGCCTTCGGCTTTTGTCACCCATGAACCCTACCATCGGTCCATCCCCCACCTACCCGATAGAGACGGAACAGTGTACCCGATCTGGTACTAGGTACTTGAGGAGGTACCCCGACCTTCACACCGTCCACCCTAAGGGGATTTTCACTCAATTTTTTTTTTCATTAGACTATGCAATGATTTCACTAGCGTTCATTATCCACCACCCACTAAATAATATATAAATTAAAGGAATTAAAAAAAACATTTTAAAAAAGGAGTGAGTTTTGATTGGTTGAGAGCCTTGGGCCCATCACACCGTCTCGCCTTCACACCCGTCACTGGCCACGGATGACGCCTAGTGGGGTAGCTTTTCACGCTCGGTCACGCCGTGGGGTCGTCCCCAGAGTAGTGGTCCATAGCTTATAAACTTATTACACTTTCAGACTATAAAATGATAGTGCCGACAACTTATGACATGATCTAAAATACGATACGAACGAAAAATCAAGTTTTGAATTGACTAGTTTAACATGTATATGAAATTGGTTAATCCAAAAAAGAAAAAACTTGTTTGGTGAATAGGTTATCTCAAAAAAGAGGGAGATCCACCCAACAACTAGCAGATCTCCTTGTCTTTGGGTGGGCCGGGGGGAAGCATGCTTGTGTTGACCTGACGGGTGTATCTCCCCTAGTTGGGTTGAGGGATAGTGGCTTTGTAGCAGGGCAAGCGGCCCGGAAAGCAGAGGCAAAGAAGGTAGAAAAACATGCTAAAGCCTGCGAGGAGAACCAACACGTTTTTGTACCCTTGTTTTTGATACCTTTGGCTCATTGGCACCGGAGGCTATCCGTTTCCTGACAAGGGTTCAGCGGGTTATTCATAGTAGTGTCTCGGTTTCCGGGTGGACAGGGTTACGTTTTTAATAGATTAGGATTTGCTATTCAGAAAGGGGTGGCGGCGCAGCTTGTTGCCCGCCCTACCCGTTATCTTAATGTAATTTTCTTTGTCCTGGAATAAAAGAATACCCTTCTAAAGTTTAAAAAAAATTACCTATTTAAGTTAGAACTCTTCGACTTCTCTTTATATGTTTTGAGATTTGAAATTTAGAGAAAAAGTTACGAAATAATAAAAGAAATTAATATACCGCTATAAACTATTCGTTATAATCCACTTTTTTCTTTTATGAACGGGGCAGTTTTCAAAATTTGAAAATTAGAATCATTTCATTTTCCCACCGTTGCAATAAATATAATAATATTATTATTATATAATGTACGTGACATAATATACTTATTTAATTCTGCTTTTCGACGTTACCCCACTCCCACTCACAAAGGTATCATCTCATCTATCTAGGGTTTCATTCATTCTTTAAAATCCCTTAATTAATTGTTATTATTATTATCTTTATTGTTTAATAAATCATATAAATTCAAAATCTGCAGTTTCAATCTGATCATTTGAATCTCACTATGGGTCAGATCCAATACTCTGAAAAGTATTTCGATGATACTTTTGAATACAGGTAACCGTTTCTCCATCAATTTACTTCCATTGTTTTAATATATATTTTTTAAATCGTTATTGTTTTTTTATTTATTATTATTATTGTTGTGATTTAATAGGCATGTAGTTCTGCCTCCAGAGGTTGCTAAGCTCCTTCCTAAGAATCGTCTTTTGGCTGAGGTATAATTTTTTATTTCGTTGAATTTATAATTAATATGTTCAATTTGTTTGAATTCATTGATTATGTATATGTTTAGATTGGAGTTCTGATTACAGATTATATTGGTATATGTACTGTGTAAATTACTTTATTAGGTTTTCATATGTTCCGATCGATTTGGTTAGTTGAAGATGGTTTTGAAGTGTATATTTTTAGATTAGTGTCTTCATGATCAATCGTCGAGAAATTTAGTATGTGCCTTTTGATTTCAAGATAAAATTGTTGTAGGAAACTGTAAAGGTAGACGAGTCTCGAGTAATTCGTCACAGATTACATATACCTGTGACGAAAATATTTGATCTTCTAACTGAGTATTTATCTGGTTTGAGTTGAAATGATCTTTTCGCACCTTGATCAAATACTTAGATATATGCACATAATACTAAGAAATACTTCGAAATAAAAAAAAAACACCGCCTAATGGCCAAAACGCCTAGATCTCCGACTAGCCCTTATTCCGATATGAACCCTCCGACTAGTGCCTAGGCGCCGCCTAGGCCGATTTTTACAACACTGTGATTAAGAATTAGAACTTTTGAAGGTTCTTTAGGGTATCATATTAACCATTATTCTTTGTTTTTTAAGTCCTATAAGCTTCATTCACATTTGTTTGTTTGCTCTTGTTTCATTATAGAGAAACGAAAGTCTTTCTTGATTTTCTATCTAATCGCATTTTTAGAAACCATTTTCATAACTGAATGTGCTGATGTTTGTCCCTTAACTAATTCCATTGGCTAGCAAGGTATTTGTGGGTCTAGTGAGTTTTCTGGTTAAGGCAGTAACGGACTAACGGGTCCTCACTGCAAACAAAAAAAGTCTTAGACCCTAAACCTTACTCTCTCCATGTAATTAAGCAAACATGAGGCTGTGATGATAACGGTTTGTGATTTTGTTTGTATAGACTGAATGGCGTGCAATTGGGGTGCAGCAGAGTCGAGGATGGGTTCACTATGCCATCCACCGCCCAGAGCCACACATCATGCTTTTCAGGAGGCCACTCAACTATCAGCAGAACCAAGAGAACCAGGCTCAGGCTCACCAGACCCTGCTAGCAAAGTGATCCAGCTAGTCGTTTGGTATGAACCCACATCTCATTTCATGTAGAAATGAGTACAAAATGATAAAAACAATTTATTAATTGGTCTATGAATCTGTTTCGGATTGTTATGTTACTGCAATCTGGTCTTTTATCATGTTTTTAGAATGTTAAAAGGTTGATGGTGTTACTTGGTTGTTTCTCTTTGCCATGGAGAATGTGCTATTGAATGAATGCCTTGTTGACTTATACAACTCTTCCATTGTGCATCATGATCATTTATATTTTAACTCCCTAATTATAAAAAAGAAATCAATGTGTATTGCGTGTTCTGTGATATTATCATTGGAGTATAAGATATGTGATTCAAAATTAGTTTGTCTTGCAAGATTTGATACAGAAATTAACACTGTAACAAGAATAAAGTGAATCAATGTGGTGTTGATGAAGGAAAGTGAGGATTGCTTAGACGAATTAGTGAACACTGAAACTTGTAATGTAAATAAAATGCTATTGACATCAGGAAATCCAATGCGCTGTTGGGGTCTCACCTGCACTGTTAGTGAGCGGTACACGTGAACGTAAAGACAGACTATAGTGATGACCTTCAAAAACTTGCTTCTGATATGTCTGGTTGATAAAGAAAGATCAGTAGAAACTGTGTGATTAGCGGCAACTGCGTGGTCAACAATTGTGCATTAGGCTAGGCAACAACCAACCAAGTTGCTGTTGACAAAAACAAATCATCCATAGTAACTAACTTGCAGCTGACAAACGCAAATCATTTACAATAATTAAATTTCTACTAATGGCTAACTATCATTAGAACTAACCGTCAAACCAACACAATTTATGAAGCATTGTTCCATTTCAACAAAACATATTGATATTCAAGTACCCTGCACGATTTGAACTCTCACATTTTGATTGTGGAGTACGCCACTTAACCATGAGGATGTCTCATTGTGAAACTAAAATGGTCCCTTTGCTTGATGATATACTTCACCATATTTTTACATAGTACATTAGATTTTAGAACTTGTAATATTTTCTTTTTTAGAAAGTTCAAAACCTTAATGATCCAAAAGTGTTCAATACTAAACCAGTGGTGACGAAGCGTGGCAAAACAAGTGGGTGGATCAGGTAATGTTACGAGTCAAAGGGTGAAACTGGTTCGAGGTCCAAACTAGATACAACATAATCTAAATCGATTTAACACAATTTGTTCTATGGCTATGATACTCTCTCAGGGAGAATGTTTCTAATCCCTCACACGTCGACTTTGCACATCATAAGGTGAGCCTCATGTTTAACTTAAATATATTTGGATATAAACTTAGTGAGTCAGATAATCTATTGAATGATTTAAGATGGATGCAACTCGCCATTGGCGATTTTATGGTGAAACTGAAGGGAACCCAAAAATCAGTGCCAAGTTTATAGCACCTTGCTATTATATAAACGAGTAACGTTTATGTCTCAAGTTTATATCCTCGAATCCGAAATCACCACTGTCCTCTAGTACTTTTGCTGCCAAACAATATGGATGGCTTCAGGAGCAGACCCGCTGACCTGTCCTTGGGTTCGAATTTAACACTTATTCTAAGTACATTCGGACCCTGGACCTCCGGTATAGAGGTGTGGCATAAGACAAGTGGTGCTATCAATTATTTGTGTAAACTCGAAGCAACCAACACGTAGTCGTAGTGGCAATAATGACATAGATTGCCTCTTTGTTTCCAATGTTGGTCTTGTATTGCCGAATGAATTATAGCAGCTCCACGAGACTTAGAAGGAGCCGCAGCATGGGGATTCTAATCCAGCTGAAGACCTGATGCCAGACATAGATTGCAAATCCACAATTAATAAGGATATGGTCTGCGGATTCTGCAACAAGCCGCAAAAGGACGTTTAGAGGGAACCACGACCAGTCTCACAATCAATGCACCTTGAGTTGGAATACGCTTCAGAACAGCCCTCCATAGGAAACAATGGACTTTTAGAGGGATCCACCCTAACAAAGGCAACGCCTTAAGCCTCTGGAATGCATACCATTGCATCTAATTCTTTACGAAGAGTACTTACCTTAAATTTGTCGCATGTTTCTGATCCCTTCCACATCAAAAGCTTGTATCTTTGTTGTGATTCCAAGAGAGAAACTGACACAAAACTCCCCATTGTTGGTGACCAAAAAGGGTGATATGGATTTGTTCTTCAATGTACCAATGGCACCAGAAAACTGAGGTGGCAGGTAACACTGCAAGTCGATTTATGTCCAATAATAGTGTAATTTACCGTTGTTCCAAGATGGCATGAACATTGGACCTCAAATGAAGTGTGATTGTTTTTCAAGTCAAGAGAAGATCTTGTATTTTCGTCTCAGTCAATGGACAGGTCAACTGATGTCAACTAGTGCCATACAAAACTAAGCTTTACACCAACATAAGCCTGACCGTTTTGTTGTCATTCAGAAATTGGCTCACAAGACATTGGTATAGCCAACTCGAGTGGTTTTGGTCATGCTAATTTCCAATCATTACCCTTCACATATCTTTCTAAACGCCAGATACTCGCTAATTTAGATTTTAAACTGTAGGTGGCAAGATGGATGGTCAGGACAATCAGGTGGATCAGGTTGGATAACAGGTAAGAACAGTTTCGGTGGAAAGAAATTTCTTGGTAATGAGTTGAAATGAGACGGGTCGGACAGGATTGGGCTGTCCTGTAAACACTTTGTCCGTTTTTATAAGCAATTATCATGGCTAATTGGTAATCTCATAGAGTTAACAGGCTTTTTGATTGAACAGGATACATTGAATTGTTCATGTAGAAAGGCTTAAACATTTGACACCCTGCAGCAGTTTTTAATTGGATCAACTTTTGTTATTGTGCTGCTGCTGGTATTCCTCCTGCGATCTAGGTACATGTCGTTTTTGCTGGGCTGGCGGTTTTCAGCAGTGGATTGACTTATTATTCTCACCAACTCAGAAGAACTTTGTTTGCTAAGATTGATTAACGATGCGTATTTGATCATTCATAAATGCATACTGTTTTACATCTTAAACTTACAAAAATCTGTATGTTGCTACGACAGTGCAAAGAACGACTGTCGCTGTGCCCATCCTTTACACTGTGTTCCAGAGTTTCATTAAAGGATGGAAGAGAAAGGATTGGGAAGGAAGTGGAAAAAAAATGTGTTCCAGAGTTTTTTTTAGGAGGGAAAGGGAGGGAATGAGAGGGATAATAAAGAGGTTTTTAGGCTGATTTTCAATCTTTCCAATTGGAAGGAACCGGAGGGAAAGGAAGAGGAGGGAGATCCTTTCTCTTCCATCCTTTAATGAAACTCTGGAACAGAGTGTTAGCCTCGTCATGCCCATGAGGTGGCAATCAGTTATTGGGCTGCCATAACGTCGGTTTGAATTCCACCAACCTCCCCGCTACTTCACAGGCGTACGTGCCTGACATGAGTAATCGAGCATACACCTCTGGTTCAAAGTAACACAGGAGCAGGTGTGCTCACGATCTCAATCAGATAACATATATACTGTTCTTAGAGGTCTGATTACGGATCATATTCCAGACCATCGGCGTTCAATCTTTGTTTATGGTTCCAGCCTTCCAGGCCATAACAGACCAGGGGAAACAATTATTTAGAGACAAAATATTAACTGCTACAAACAATATTTTGTCTGTTTGAACTAAACAACTAGCCACACCGTTTGCCATGAAAACAGTTTAAACCGAACCATGAACACCTCTAAGCATTAATCATTGTCAAAGACTAAAATAAGACCTTAAAACCATTTTTTTATAAAGTTTATCTTCAATTTTAACTTATAAAAATGTGAAACTGATACGAGCCAAGGTTCACCATATCACAGAGACATTTTATCAAACAACTGATTTGCATACAAACCAACCAATAAACCACACCTACAACGGAAAATCAATTGCATTCATCTAACCAACATAACACGAAAACAGAAATATTTATTTTTACAAACCCTAACCCCCAAATCTAGAACTAGTAAACTTAGTAACCGCCTTAGTCCCCTCCGAAACAGCATGTTTCGCCAGCTCACCGGCAGCACCAACCTGACCGCGGTCTGGATCTCCCTGGACGTAATAGTAGGCTTCTTATTATACCTAGCCAATCTAGAAGACTCCTGAGCAAGCTTCTCAAAGATATCATTAATAAAAGAGTTCATAATCCCATAGCCTTGCTTGATATCCCTATATCTGGATGCACCTGCTTCAACACCTTGAATATATATCTTGTATGTCTCCACACTCTTCTTGCTTCTCTTCTTCTTCTTGTCGGCGCCTCCTGCGCGGCTTCTTTTGGTAGCTTCTTACCGCTTTCGGCTTCTTCTCGGCTGGAGCCTTTTCAGCGGCTGGCTTCTTCTCGGGGGCTTTTTCTCTGCCTTTGGCGCCATTTTTGCTTAGGAAATTAGGGTTTGTAGAGAGAGAGAGAGAGAGTGATTAGTTTAGAGAGAGAAAGTGGTGTTGGATGAGATTGAGATGTTTTGGTGGAGAAGGGGTTGAGGGTATATGTAGTGTTGAGATGTGTGATCTGATTGGTGGATATTAGTTGTCGTGGACTGTCATCCTAGCCGTTGATTTTCAGTGGAGTTTTTCTTCTTTTTCTATGTACAATTGTACATGATCTATTTGTAGCTGTGACTTTGTATGATGATTAAATAGAGATACATGTGAATATGTGATGGTATTTTAACGTATTTTATTGTTTCCATTATTTGATTTATTTGTATGATGATTTATATAGATAACTTTTTTAAAACGACTAATGTTATCTGTATAGATAAAAGAGAGAAGGTTAACATGGTTTCAGCATGTGAAGATGAGAAAAAACGACGACACCAATTAGATCAATGGAAACCCTTATTATGGAGAGGAATAGAAGTAGATGTAGGCCTAAGAGCATTCACACTAGATCCTCCTCCTCCATCTCTATAATTACACTAAAAATCACTACTATTCTCTCTCTTTTTCTATATAATAATACTTATTCTATACTTTTATCATTACATTTTCTCTCTCCTCTACTCACAACCACTTCTAAAAATATTAAAAAATTATGGAGGGTGAACAGTGTCCCCTCCAAATTTACTGATGAACAGTGTCTCATCTATATATTTTCTCTCTCCTCTACTCACAACCACTTATACACACTCTATATAATATGGAGGCCCCCCTCACACAAATATAGAGGCTCTACTGTGAATGCTCTAAAATGACTTGCAATGAACGGATTTAAATATGATTTGCTACAAGTGCATCTCTTTGAGTACATGATCTAGGATAGTACTTGATGAGAACGTAAGATTACGGTTGACACTTTTAACCCAACCATGTAGCTTTTCATACACTTGAAACAACTTAACCATCAATTATCACCTTTTCAATGTTGTGAATGAAGCTATATTTTGTGCACCTGCCGTAGAATATCGTGACAAACTGATTTGCAATCACGCAACGCGCGAGTATCAATACCACTAGTTAACTTTGAAGTATAAGTTTCCTTTTTTTTTGCATTCCACGTATTTGTTTATGCAAGTACCAACTTGGTAGGTTGGTACACATGCTTTTGTAGTTTTGTGTTCATGCCTTACTTTAGTAGTCTCTCTACGTGTTTAATTTGTATAATGCCAACATCAATTACTGAAAAAAAATTGACACAAATATTTTTTTTTACCTTCGAAATTCAAAAATGTGAAATCCTGATAGGTTTTACAAAGAAAAACCTACAAAACTTTCAAGAAACATCAAGAGAAGAAGAGAGACAAAAGCACAATGCTTTCTTTAATTGATTTCATTCATTCATGTCTTTCTTTACAAACATAAACTGCCTTATATAGGCTCAACAACTAATAGAACTAAACAATGAGAATGCCTAATAATAAGAATATAATAATCCCACTAACTATGAAATAACCAACCATGGAAATAAAATAACTTGCAACAAAACACCCACGTAATGTATGAAGTTTGCACATAACTTGCATGATGTACATGCACGTATAGTTGTGGAGAGATGCAATGGAGTAATGGCACGTATCATTTCCCGTGTCCTTGAAAACGTCCTTGTCCTCAGGGACGGATTTATGTCGCCACGGTGGACGCCATTCGACCCTTCCCATTGCGTTTGGTGCGGTCTTGACGGGTTGCCACAAAGTGAAACGCCACGATGGTCGACATTCTAGTTTAACAACGGCGTTTATACCGGACACAACGAGTGCCATAGTGGCTGCCAATTGAGGCGGACAACCACATACGGGGCGTGTCAACGTAATGCCATGGATATTCCCAAGGTGGTCGCCATTCCACGGTGCCCAGAGTCTTCCTGTTGAACTAAAAGAAAACTCACCAACGAAGGAAAAACATTGTTGCACCAACCATTCCTTAGTGTTTTTGAAAGGAATGATGGTTGGAGATGGCACAGCAAATGTAGTGGTGGATTTGATTTCAGGATTAAAGGTGTATTCTGATATCTACTCATTGATTAGTGGAGGAGGAACTATTTGAGTTTTTTTGATTCAATGGATGAGCAAGGATTTTTTATTTGGTGGTGCGAGGTTTTGATTTAGGTGGGCCAATTTATTCAATGATTATGCATGGCAGAGCCATATTTAGAAAGGTTGTAACTATGCTTGCATGGTTTTGGGGCTGTTTCATGATTTTTGTTCGTGACTGAGAAGCGAATTATGCGCGGATGGTGGTCGAGCGGGAATTGAAGGTGGTGGCGCAGTGTTTAGGATTGGTTGTGGTGGTGGTGCGGAAACGCATGGTGATGGAGCGGGTGGTGGTTCATTGGTGATAGTTTTCGAACTAGAGGTGAGAATGGTAGCTTTCGATCGAATATGGTGTGAAGGATGCGGGTTTGTTCGATTAAGGTTTGGAGGTAGGCTTCTGTTGGGCAATAAAGTTGCCGGAGAAGATCGTTGATTATAGGTCATTGAGTTCTTCCAAAGCCATGAAGGCTAAGGCTCAATGAAAGCACCATGATAGTTTTTACAAAGAGTGTCCCCTGGTATGTATAAAATATAAGAAGATTACAGGAATTGAGGATTGATGCACATAACATAACCAACACCACAACCCTTATAGTTATCCTCCCCTATCCTTCATCGATTCTTCTCCAAGAATCATTAGTAGCAGATCTCACGAATCTTTCAGGTACACGTTTATGTTTCCATTACATACTAACAAAATCGATCAACAACAGCCCTCCACCATTAATCACATTTAGTTGTTACATAGAAGGTGATGGACAGCAGGCATCTTAGGGCGATCTCTAGGAATTGGAACAGT
Source organism: Ambrosia x helenae (assembly GCA_030844895.1). NCBI lineage: Eukaryota > Viridiplantae > Streptophyta > Magnoliopsida > Asterales > Asteraceae > Ambrosia > Ambrosia x helenae. The sequence goes on along the minus strand of JAUTDX010004249.1, from coordinate 1,907 downwards.
AGTGATTAATGGAGGCTGCTTGATTGGTGCAGATGAAATGTTTTAAAATAAGATAAGACATTAAGCTCAGATACAAGCTGCAACTAGAAAGAAAGCAAGGAATGGTGAACGACACCAACAACACTTTTTGTGCTCAGAAGGAGTGCATCAAACAGCCGCATCCCGCTAACAACATTACTTTTGTAGAAGTTGCTAAACCAAAATTACTTTAAAAGCTTATTTGACTGCAACATGTATGCTTGATCGAATGAAAACAATCCTCATATCAAATGTCAAACAACTGCCAAGCATAGTTATGTGACAATTAGGTGACTGCAACATGTCTGTTTGAGTGAATAAAATCACCATTTTATCAAATGTCAAACAACTGCCAAGCATAATACCCCGCTGTAACGTGCGGGGTACAATTCTAGTTATAATTTAAAAAAATAAAAAAACATCCTCAAACGGTCAAAAAAGTGACCGTTTACACACACAACCCTCGTCGGGTACTATAATTCGTGACCACCTACCCGAACCCCACTACTCCATGATACGACGACAGTGTTTCCGCACTGGGAGGGGTACTCATTTCCTATACCCGCTTTGACACCGTCCCCGATAATAGCTTGAATTTAGTTTAGAGAAAGAATCAAGAAAGAAAGAGAATAGACTAAAACCAAATATGAAACCTCTAAAAACCAATGTGGTGATGCAACTATTACATGTGCAAAATTGACCAAAAACCACAACAACGTTTTGCTATCTACCTACACATCAAACTAGTCAAAGTGAGTGGCAAGAAACATTTGTTGATCACCGTGTATGCAACTAATAACGGCTCCTGCTGCAACGCCTAATATCATCTGGATTTCAACCATTGTTTTATCCATAATAATGATTGAAAAATACTCCAAAAAGTATTTCAAAAGCACCTCGATCTCTAGAAATCAGCAACACAGGCAACTGAAATAAATTAGCTCATCCTCGTCCATAAAGCCATTATTGAAGTGGAACTCATAGAGCCTGTCACTTCAAGATTATCTAACCCAATCCCATAGTAAAAAAAAGTGGCAGTAGCTTGCTATATCAAAGTGCAAATGGCCATCACATGATATGAAGATTTGCATTGAGACATTACTAGCATTTAATAATCTTCTTCCCCTTTTGGATTGCTAGGCAAGCGGCCAAATTCCAATGTTGCACACTATATTATCCAAAGAGCTAACCAATGCAATTGTCAGAATAAAAAATGGAACATGTATTTTAGAATAAGAACTAGTTTTAAACCTAAAATAACATGTCCCCCCCCCTCTTACCGACTGGTTTTGACCAACTCAAACAATAACCGTCTAATAAGACCGGGTGTAGTGGAGGCGCTACCCACCCGGCGCTATAAACCAAAATAACGCCGGCTACACCGGTACACAATGGCGCCATCGATCAAAAACATCTCCGGCGTCATATTTATATAGCGCTTCATCACACAATCAACCACCAATAAAATTCATCCACGTCACCCCTTGTTCTGATCTCTCTCTCTCTCACAGTGATGGTGAAGGTGGTGTATCGACGATAGTGATGGTGGTGGTGATGATGTACGATGAAGAAGATGAAGGAGGGTGGCGGTGTGATGATCTGCGTGGTGGTGGTGGTGATGATATACGATGAAGAAGATGAGGTGGTGGGTGATGAAGCCGGCGGCGGAGGTGGTGGTGGATGATGAAGAAGAAGGTGAACATGGGTGGGTGATGATGAAGAAGGTGGTGGTGGTGGTGATGATGAAGAAGAAGGTGGTGGTGGTGGTGATGAGAAGAAGGTGAAAGGTGGGGGTGATGATGAAGAAGAAGCAGGTTATTGTGTTTTTTTTTTTTTTTTTTTTTTATATAGCGCCCATTTTCTCCCCCTCCCACTACACCCCATTTTGA
>JAUTDX010004248.1:0-51636 GCA_030844895.1 Ambrosia x helenae | reverse complement strand
GATATGCGCTTGTTACTTTGGAATCTTGTAGATCATCTCATTATGCTTGTGCAGAGACTCCTTGCTGTATGCCCTCAACTTGTTATCAATTAATTATTTTATATTTCTCGCTTATTGATTTGTTAGATGCTTACTTTTCTCATGTTTGATTTGGTGGCCTTTGCATGTTATCGCTTGTCTGTGTGTCTATATCTTGTATTCCTGTTGTTGGTAATGTACTAAGACTATTTCTAGGACACTATGTTTTTAGTTGTTAGATATTATGGGTAGCTGTGTATGTTTTTATTTGACTTTTATGTCTGAATATGGCTTTGAAGCTGGGGGTCTCACCGGAGGCAGCCTCTCTATCCCCTGGGATAGAGATAAGGCTTGCTTACATCCCACCCTCCCCAACCCACACCAATAGCTTGCTTTGGGTGGGATTATACCAGGTATGGTTGTTGATGTTTAGTTTTCTCGCGTTTTAAACAAGGATGCAACTTTATGTTCTTCTGATATTTAAGACATGAGGAGAGAATGATTTTGGATTGCTTTTTTGCACTTTAGTCTTCTAGAATTCAAAGAAAAGTCAGAACTATGAACTGTCTTTGCGTTTTGAAACTTATTATGTGAGTTGCATTTATCAGTTGTTAATGTCTGAATAAACAAATTTTGCTTCTTATTTAGGTTAAAGAATCTGTTTCATAGCACCATACCAGTCTTACGAAACTGTTAAGATTATCTCAACTCTCAAGTCAAATAAAATCCCTAATTACCCCTTTTTCAGGGATGTCTTTTTTGTCATTTTAAATTTATCAATTTTCTAAATAGTGACTTTTCCAAACGTTCAAACAGTCGAACACTCAACCAACTGATCATTTGATTGTTACAATAATAAACAACAAAAACTAATTTAAACACCATCTCGTACAACAATTTCTGTTATCTGGTTCTGTTTATTCGAATCACATAATCACTTGTAGGTGGGGTATCCTAACACCCTTTAAGTAGTCTTATGGTCTTCAGGTGTAAGAATTGAGAACCATTCAATATCAAGTGACCGTTGTTCTTTTTGTGTACCTTAGTGGAGCAAGAAAAGCCGGTCTTTGCATGCAAAAGGATTGGAAAGAGTTTTGAAATGGCTGCAAGAGACAAAAAAGCAGTATCATTCTTCTCAAGATCAGGCAGGTACTGCCTTCTGTTTTTCTGTTTTGAGTTTGTGAACTTTTTCGCATCTATTAACTTGATCATCTGTTGGAAGGCAGGTCAACGTATGTTAAAAACTGGCATGTTGCTTCTATCATCCTGTTGGAAACACTATGGCGTCCTTCTACATTTGGAAGATCACCAAATTTCTAGTCATTACAAGGAATTACTGGACCAGTATTTGTCTGGTATTGAGGTTAGATATAACTGAACTACTGAAATATTTTCTAGTTTTAAGTTTCGAGGAGTGTTCATATTTGTGTTTTGAAGCTGATTATGTGATATTGAAGTAACAAGAAATTTAACAAAAATGTTGTAGGAGGAAGTGTTTGGATGTGCTTTGTTGTCTGAAGTTATGAGTTTAAAATAATTGGATGATCACTTGTTTGGGTGTTTGGAAAGTTCTGATGATTGAAGAAACTAATAGATAAAATGAGCAGCGTCTTTCATATAATTGCACATAAGATAAACGAACTTAATACTTTTTTCCTGATTTGTTACCAAGTTTAAACCTGGGGAAAAATAAAGACTGACTTACATTTTATTACTGATTTATTAGTTACCAAGTTACATTTTATTGCTGACTGTAGCAATTAGCAATGACTAAGGTTAATCTTTTTTGTTATTTTTTTAAGGATTCTGATGTGACATCTTACTTGTCATTTCAGTATATGTGTATGCCACTTGGCATCTGAGGGGGCAATTAATAACTATTTTTGCATATAAATTTTTAAGAGAAGACCATTTTCTTTCCGAACATGTATATTAAATTTATGCTTTTAAGTTGTTTTCGCATAAGCATTTTTTGGGCATGTGAATCTGATGTGGGCCAGTAGCTCTTTCTACACTTTTTGGTACTCTTTGTATTGTTGCTGTTTTTAATTTCTTGTGCCACACTTTATGCTTTCTGGATATCCGATATTATACGCTACACATCAGCAAAGGTTTTTGAAGTCGGGGTGTTGGCGGGAGCGACCTCTCTGTCTCCGGAGGAAAGGTTTGTTCCCATCTACCCTCCCCAGGCCCTACCAAATAGTCCACTAGCTTCCACATCAGACGTAAAAATTGTTGATCCATAACTAATTGTTTGATCTCTTAATAATCTAATCATAAGCATCAGAATTAATTTATCCCAACACCAGAAAGTGATTGTTACAACTTTAAGTCCAGTGATCACTGATCAGATAATTAGTTGCATAACTTCACAATCAATCACACCACTTAGTGTTGCAATTAAATATGGTAACATTGATCCTCAACTTGGTTTTTAGAACGAGAACTACTAAACAGATTCTGTCACGATATCCAATTTCCGAAGTGTGTTAGAAAGAGGCTGATTGGTTATTAATTATTATACAGCATTATGCACCATGATTTGCAATTTTATTTTCTTTTTGACAAATGGACCGGGCAGTATTATGCAGGGAACATCATGAAAGATCAAACTGATGATAATGATAGTGGAATATCAACCATAAATTTCTTCTTGAATTGCTTATTACTTCTGTTGGGCCGTTTTACTTCAAAGCAATTTGACACTGCAATGATGGAACATAGAGCGGATATTACTCGCGTTGTTGCTTCACAGGTAATTAAACTGTTAGAAATGATTTTTGTCTGCTTAATAATACTGCATGATGTGCTTTTGTACATGCAAAAATTAGTTACAGACTTACAGTTTTCCAAGGATACATTCTTTGTGCATCTTTTTAATATATTTATAAGGCACATCTATTTTTATGTACTTGGTTATGCCGTTACTAGTATCTTTATTGTTTTGAAGCTTTGTTCAGCTGATGATGATGTCATTGATGGTGCTGTTTCAATTCTAAAAGCAACCATTTTTGGCACGAACCATCTGCAATCTGGATGCAATCTCACAGACAATAAACAGATGAAATCCGTGTTGCCTTTATTATTAAATCTTTTGGATGAACGTGATGGTACAGCCAGAGCTGTTGTGACATTAGTTGCTGAATATTGTTCAATGTATGTGTTTCAACTTCCAATCCTTTAGTTGGATATGTATATTTGTGGGGTCGGGTAATGGACCTAAATGGGTTCAAAGTGAAACTGGCCTTTTTTAGTGTGGATCCACAAACACTTGCTCTCTTTTTATTTTTTAAATAATTAGTTACGATTACAAAAAAGAAGGTATTATTATGATAATATTCTGAAATGGTCGGATTGTAATGGGCCTTTTTACTGTGGTTCAGACGGGTGGTTGGTTTGGATTGACCTACTAAACACTTTTTTTTGTCGGTTTTTTTTTATATCTATCTATTTATGCTTACAAAAACCTTATTATAACGGCAGTATTCTAGATTGTTATTAAAAAACGTATAGTAATGCATTACTGTTTGACTCGACTTTGGGCTAATTTTCATCCAGTTTGGCACTTTTGCCAATTCTCCTTTTAGCCAACTGTTTATATGACCCATCTGACATACTGTAGGCTGTAATAATATGGTTTAGAATACAGTTTTAATAATATGGTTTTTTGGTAAAATTTTTGTGTTAATTATTATCCAGATTACATAAACCATAGTATATGAGTTATTTTTATATCTCTGAACAAAAATAATTAGGAGGTTTTAATGAATTAAATATAGACTTTGGGCGACTTTTCAACCCGTTTGATCAAGTCCTCTATTATGCAAACTTTTCAATTTGGCCTGTTTGAGATAAAACACAACCCAAATGATCCATTTAAAAGGCAACAGGTCAAAATTGCCGTTCTACTAACAACAAATGGTTTTATTTACCAGGAGTGAGGATAGATATTGCCTTGATCAAATTCTAAAGCGTCTTGCTAGTGAAAATATGAATCAAAGAAGGAATGCTTTGGATGTTATATCAGAACTCATCAACATTTCATCAGATTCACCCTCAACCCTTTCACATTCGGTTTGGTAAAACATCATTTAATTATTTTCTTTTAATAAATGGCAATTGTTATTCTTAAATGATTTATGTTCTAAAAAGTAAAGATCATGGCAGGCAGGATATATCAAACCATCTACTTGATTGTCTTAAAGATGAAGAAGACATAATTAGCGCACATGCAAACAAATTACTTACACTTGTTGGTTAGCCTTCTAAATTTATAATTTATTATTTCGTTATAATTTAGAGAAAATTGCAGAAGATGGGCAAGGACTTCACATTTTCTCTCGATTTTAGCAAGTAGCTTTGAATTCAGAACAAAATAGAAATCAACCTGCAGTTTTCTACTGGTTTTAGCAACCAAGTTGCATTTTATTACCGATTTGTCATTTCCGCTGTATACTTGTACGCCATGCGACATTTGATGTGTTATTTTTAAAAATTAATTAAATAAAGATCATTTTCAAACTTGTAATTTTATGTGGCATCGGATGTGGTGGATGTCATGACTTCAGCCAGTGTCATCAGCAATTTTGAAAATTTTGAGTTCTGTTAAAATTGATGAATAATTGTATATTGGTTTCTTTTTTGCGCCTACTTTAAAGTCATTTGCTAATTTTGAAGTTAGTGTGAAGGCACGCATTGTTTACCCTATAATTTATTGGTATTGTAGTTAATCAGGCTTGGTGCAACTTTCATCATCTTTTCGATAATTTTGTTTTTGCATAATATGCTTAGGTCTAGAAAACATTTCACTAATAGTAGCTTTCTTTTTTGTAGATCCGTCATTGGTATTACCTGCACTAGTTAATCTAATTTATTCATCAGATGCAACATTATCTTCATCTGCTACAACTACATTACTCCGCATGCTCACATATCACAACCAGAAACCTGAAGTTATCTCCTTGTTGCTAGATTGTTTAAGGTAATTCTTTTGGAGCATTTAACATATTTACTAATATTTTTAACGCTTTGTTTGTAGAAGATAACATGCTTTCAAAATGCAACAACAAAAAAAAAACAATATAGTTATATTTTACCAGAGTTTTATCTATTTATTTTTTACTTTTTGCATTTACGTAAGTATTTTGGTTACGTTGTAACTAAGTGCCGATCAAAATGATAGTGAATGCTAATTAGTTAATTATTTTCATCTAGTTCATTTTTATCCAGTATACAGAATACACATGCTTATACACACAAAGATATATCATATGCATAACATGTATTTAGGCATCTATACGTATGTACATTACTAGTATAAAAAATCTATTCATCTGTTTACAACTTCAAATGTTAATATTCTTAGATTTGTTTCTTCTATGTCATCATTTCTCCGTTTCCAGTAATCTCGATGCATGTTTGGATCATCAGAAAACTGCAGTAAACTACGGATTGGAAGGTATTTACTTACTGTTATTAGAGGTGGAAAGATGGAAGGGTCGGGTAACAGGTAGATTTTGGTAATAGTTGAAACTGGTAGACCTGAAACCCTTTTTGTTCAATTTTTTTTTTTTTTTGGTTTATAACTTGTTTGTCAGATATGATTACGAAGTTATGACATTTCAATAATAATCATTATGAATAAATGATTTAGGAGGTTTTATGCATTAAACATACAACTTTGGCACTTTTTACTCATTTCCATTTATGGATATTTATTTATTACGTGTATCAGGGTTTAAGGGTGATGTGGATAAAAGTTCTCAAGTTGATACCAGAGTGGTCTAGATCTGTAAGTTCTAATACTGAAATCCTTAAACAATTTGTCATTGTTTGCTTTTGTATATTTGGTTGTTACAGTTCAGTAACTTTTTCTTGTATGCTAATTACTTAGTTATTGTATATATGAATCCTTTAAACTGCTTTTCATTAATTTCTCATAAGCATGTTGGTATCTTGGTAACTAATTGCTTTACATGTATTTCTTTTAATTTTTCTTATTATGTTTTGGATCGTAAGTTATATTCTCGTCTGTTTATTTATCTCTTTCAGGTAAAGAATTGGAAAGTATTGGCGGGGCCACTGGTAGACAAGATGTTTGATGAGCCATCAAACCCGATCATGGTTAAGTTTCTAAGTTATATAAGTGATTATCTAGGAGCAACAGCGGATATAGTCTTCCAACAAATTCTATTACATACAGAATCACAGACAGAGTATGTAGCATATTTAAGTGTTCATGTTTGTTTTCCTACATTATATCAGTTTTATAATTCATGCAGAGTAATTAAAACATTCTCAGTTATGTAAGTGTCAATACATGCATTTAATATTAGTTGAACGGTGAGAAATTTTGAAATATTTATACTTTCCTTAGAGGTGCCAAAATAGGCTTGTTGATAATGGGTCAAAAACATGTTTATGTGAAGACTTAAAGTACTAGCCAAAATGGGTTGGGTCAGATAGGGATGACCTGTCCTTTCAACCTTTCTCTTAACCTTCTTAAATATTCGAAGTATAAGTAATGTCACGCAAACTATATTATTATCGTAACAATATAATTCTTTTAATGAAACTGACTTTAGGAGATCTTAAGCATTTGAATATACTTGAGGCAACTTTCGACCCGTTTACTTTGTAGTTGCTTTTACTTACCCGTTTGCTCCATCACCAGTAAACTACAACCCTACTTTACCCACTTTCTTATGAGTTATGAATGGGTTGAAATAGGCAACTGTACTTTATTTCTCTCTCAGTTGTTTTTTTACCTTAATATATATATTCTGGATAATCTTATTTGGTTAGTTATATTTTAATTGCAGAACTGATGAAAACCTTATGAGTGAACTGGATATATCCTGTACAGAAAATGATATAAAGCTGCAGAATTCTCTCTTTAATCGTCTCTGCCCACTACTTCTTATAAGGCTTCTTCCATTAAAAGTTTTTAATGATCAAAAATCTTTTCTTGTGTATGGTGATCTTCTTGGTCAAAATAGTAAGCATGTTATTCTTATTAGTTAGGGCAAACTGCATGACATACAAACATCTTTCACTCCCCCAGTCCCCCCACCCCCACCTAAAGAAAAAAGAAAATAGCGACAAGCTTTAAATTAGGCACAAAAAGTAAATTAACTTAAATTCTATTATCTATTATGGCATACGTGTTCCATTTTACTGACTGTAGCGACAAATGATCTGTCCAACGGGTTTTTGCTGATTTTTAAGGCCGATGTGGCATCTTATTTGTCATCAATGCATTTTTTTTGCACATGTGCCATCTTATGTGGTGGCTGGCGTGTGGTATCAACATTTGCAGGTAAAATATAATAAAATGAGGTTGTTAAAATTAGAGATAAACCGGTAGTTCGTTTTATTTCAAGTCTAATTTAAAGTTTGTTGCTAAAATCAAGAAAAATGTAAAGTACGTTTTTATTTCATGCAGTTTGTCTATTATTTACAATTGCGCCCCTCGAATGCTTTATCCTAAATCCTAATGAATTCATTTTCAGATAACACACTCGATATTAGTGACACGAGATGTATTGCATCGCTTCTTCTCAAAGGTTCTCTTCAAGCAACATTGTTATGTTTTTTTTAAACATTGAGTATCTTTGATGTGATTATTGCCATGTTTTAGGACATTTAACAAGCTTGAATTTGAAGATGTTAGAAAACTTTCAGCTGAGCTATGTGGACGGCTTCATCCAAATGTATAGTGCAAATCTAACTTTCCATAATTTGTAACAAATGACAATATTGATACAGATACGTATAATGGGGCAGGTTTGGTTTGGTTGGGGTGGGTTGGGGGTTATGTCAAATGGGTCAAGTCAGAAAAAAAGTAAACTCAAGTTAGACAAAGGGGTTGAGATGCATAGAAAGTTGCTCAAAGTCTTAATTCATTTGGCTAAAAAAATAGATTATTTTCTTCAGTAACATTGTTTTTGTAAGTATAAATAACATATTAATTATTAATACAAAAATATAAAAAAGACAACAAATGTTCACGAGTCAACCCAACTCAGCCCTTTTCAACCTTACTAAAAAGTTGACCTGATTCAACCGAAACCTGATTTAACCCATTACCAGGCCACCCATCTTGCCCCTCTAATTTATTATTATGTCAAATCCAGTTTTAGAAAAAGAGTAATATGTGTTGTAGGTTCTCTTTCCTGCTGTTTCATCTGAATTGGAACGTGCTACAAATGATCACGATATATTGAAGATAAAAGCCTGTCTCTTTGCAATTTGCACATCTTTAGTGGTAAAATAAATATTCAATTTGATTTTCACTTTCAGTTTTAATTCTGTTTTTATAGATTTGTGTTTAACATTCATGTTCAAATTTATTTACATTTTTTTCCAGTTAATTTACAGTTCTTTTTCTGTGAGTTCAGGTTAGAGGCATGGAGTCTGTTGGTCATCCAGGCATGATCCGTGTCAGAGATTTAATTGAAACTGTTCTGTTATGGCCATCCATAGACGGGGATGAAGGTAAGTATTTTCCAAAGTTAGTAAAATGGGTGGGTCAGGCGTCAAAATGGGTAAATTTTGGGTTCAGGCTGAACTGAGCAAGGTCAGGTTGGCCGAGACACTTTTTCGCCAGACTTTTCATTTTTCTATGGATAATTAATGTCAGATATGATTTTACAAAGAAATAGGCGTGGTGAGTAACAAGTCAAAATGAGGAATTTTACTGTCTGGGTGAAGTGGGTCGGGTTGTTCTGAAACATATTTCTCCTAAATTATTTTATTTAGTTTTATTGGTCAAATTTGAGTGCATGGCCACTAAAATTTGGAGTGCTGGGTAACTCTTAATTTTGTTTTTTAGAAAAAGTTCTTAATGATAATTAGTGTGGTTAGTACAATTGCAAAATCGAGGCCTTGTTGGGTAACATGTCAAAACAAGTATTTTTTTCGTTTCCATTGGCCCGGAACAGTTTTGTCGGAAAATATTTTCTTATAGATAAGTGTCAATATGGTAATTTGGGCTTGGATTGGGTGTGCCGGGTCGGGTCGGGCTGTCCCGAAACACGTGTTGTTAAATTGGTTGAATTTGTTACCTTTAGTATTTCTCTGACATATAAGTCCCTAATTTGATCAATTATATTTATACATATGCCCTGATTCAATAAACATTTGTTTATCTCAGTTTCAAAAGCTCAGCATGGATGTATTGATTGTCTTGCAATAGCCTTGTGTACAGAGATTCAAGCTCCGAAACTTTCGACAATCTCTCCCTCCAAGGACAAAAACGTCATTCAAGCTGGTTTGCATCTTACTTTTTACTGCTTTTTGTTATCTATTAGATTTATGAGTTTACGACTTTTCACTTCCTTTTTATGATATCAGGAAATAGTGGCACTATTCCGTTTCAAGCTTATGTGCTTGACCGGTTGACTTTTGATGAGCACAATCGGAATTCCTCCAACTGGGAGCCGCTTAATCAAATGTCAGAAAAGCAGTTACTTTCATTTCGTCTATGCATGGCCAATGTCCTCATCAGTGCTTGTCAAAAGATTTCAGATTCTGCCAAAAAGTCATTTGCTTCAAAAATTCTCCAACGAATTATTCATTCCATTAATGTAAGTTTTTCTTATTCCATTAATTCTTTGTGTGGGCAGGGCTAGGTAGACTTGAAATGCTTTTTGTCCAAAATTCCCAGTTTTTATTTTTCAAATAATACTTGTATCAAATATGATTGAAAGTATTATATTGTTTGCATTAATATTGTAATTTTTTAACAAAAGTGTTTAGGAGGTTTTATGTAATTATGTATGAAAAATACGCCTTTTCAGCTCACTTTTTTTACTTTACCCGCTTGACTTGTTAAAGATAGAACATAGCCTGAGCTGATCCATGGGTCGGGATTGTTACATACATGTAGTTCTTGGGCTGCTAATTTTAATGTCTGGATTTATCAACAGAATGTGAAGGAACCCGAGATTCGGGCTGCATGCATCCAAGTTCTTTTCTCCATTGTGTACCATTTGAAGTCTGTCATCCTTCCCTACTCTTCTGACCTTCTCAAGGCCTCATTGGAATCTCTAAAGCGTCGGTCCGAAATGGTAATTTCACCTTAACACATTTTTCCTACTTTTGTTCAAGAAATAGTCAATGTTGACTCTTAATTTGGAGTTGAGGTACCAAGGGAGTAAATTTCTTATACATAAGCTGCTTACCTGATTATCAGATATCTGATTATATGAACCGAATATTCAGAAAATCAGGATAAAATGTGTACCCAAACACAAACTGATCATAGACATCAAATAACAACAATTAGAGGGTGTTTGGGATTGCTTAATTATAGACAGCATATCTGCCTACCGATTTTAGACGCGGTTTGGAACCAGCAACTTTTCAAAATCGCATAATTCACTAAAACATAATCAAATAAGTAGTTCCGGTAGTCAACCCGAAACAAAATAAGCAGATAATCAATTCCAAACAACCCCTCAATCTAAACCCATATCAAACACTTTAGACGCGTTTCGTTTGATCGTTAAATTGTAAATTTTCAACTGTTATACAGGAAAGGATGGGTGGTGCCAAATTACTAGCATCATTAATGGCAAGTGAGGAAGTGATTGTGCAAAGTATTTCAGAAGGATTATTGGAAGCAAAAAGCCTACTTTTAGATATATCTCAAACAGATTCTTCATCAAGTGTTAGACAATTGTGCTCACAATTGCTTGCATGTATGACTTCTACCTAGATTTTCTTTTTATATTATTATTTGTAATGAAGATTATTATTCTCACATGTGAATATAGACATGTTGATGGTGTATTTCATGCGAAAAGGCAACATTTCAAACGTAAATAGGTTTAAAGCTTTCTAATTTTTTTTTTAAATTTAAAAGGACGTAATTTGTGGCGGCGCAACGCAAGTTGTTGCGCATCTGGCTATTTTAATGTAATTTGACAGTCATGAAATGGAGATATCATATACGTTTCTTGATTAAAAAAAAGGACGTATTATTTTACCTGTTTAAAAGTTTTAGTTTTTATCTTTTTTTTCTTCTTAAATTTATCTATTTGCTACACACTTTGTTTCGTTAAATAAATGGGATTAGGATAATCATGTTATTACTACGTATCACTTTAGCGTGTGATGCTGTATTTGTTTAGTACTGTGAAAAGTTTTTTGTATACTTTAAAATAAATAAGTTAATTTATGTTTGAAATATACCTGAAATTATAAAATTTGAACGATAAATAATAAATTTTAAACTCTTGGATTACACATGGATTTAATCTTCTAAAAACACCTGTTTCTAATTACCAAAACGTTTCTTCATTGATCTGTTGTACCTTCTGCTTTATGACATGTACTGATGTATTCCACAAACCCACGTGCTGGTACCATCCCACCTTCCTCTCTGGTATACAACTCCTCTATCGTTTTTATCTTCCACCTTCTCTCTCTCTCTCTCTCTCTTAGAACAACCCCGTCATCACAACCAATAATGAGAAAACTAATGGTCGGGATGTTTTCGATCATACAAATGGCAGATTCTTCATCTCCATACATATACGATCTATGATGAAAACCTCCTGCATCGCCGCCTGCCCGCCTCGTTATATACATATATGTAATGTTTGTGCTTCATTATGTTGTACATTATGCTTGGTATATTGTACCCTATTTTGTTTTCTTTCTTTTTTTTCTACTTTGTAACCTACTTAATAGTTTTCCTCATTTACATTTAACTCATATACTTTTTGCATTATGAAATTTATCCTATGTATGTTAAATAGATTTTTAGTTTTGCGTCTCAATCCAAATTTTTTGAGATGACACGCCACAACATGCGTATGTGGTTTAACGTTTTTATCTATAATAGTGGAGTGCCCACGCGTTGCGGCGGGAAACAACATTTATAACGGTTTCGTTAAGCCCTAATCAATTAACCAAAATATTTGTTTTGGTGTGTTGCATGATCATTAGCGGAGCTTGAACTGCATTAACCACAATCGAAACATTCGAATCATATGTGCTAGAGGAAGTGCAAGCACATGAATATATACATAGCAATAATTGTGAGAAACGCTAAGCAAAAAATTAGGATGATCATGAGGAACTGGGAAGTTACACACATAACGACAAACCCTAATTGTGAAACAATGTTAATTCAAAGTTTATAAAAGACAGATACGTTGGTTGATTTTAGGTCGTTTTCATTTCAGTTATTACTTAACCCTAACATATTTTTTTTAATTGAAAACACTATAACAATACTGTATTCAAATTAAAGAGACTGCAATGCCCGTTTATACGGTGTAATAGTAGTAAGAAAATATTAAGAATGAAAAAATTATTGACGTTTAAAAATCGTGGAGTAGTTGGTTAAAATAAATGTGCGAAAATGTAATTACTATTTAAATAAATAAAATTTGAGTAAAGTTGAGGGGACAAATGTGTAAGTATTGTATAAAAGACATATGGTGTGTTGTACTCTAAGCAATTATAATTGTAAAATTAAATATTAAGAGGTCATTGGGAAATGTATTATAATATAGTATAGATAGTATAGATTGGTTATTACTTAACCCTAATATATCAATTTTTAAATTAAAAAAAAAAAACTATAGCAATACTATACTCAAATTAAAAAAAATGCTCGTTTATACAATGTGATAATATTAAGAAAATATTAACGTGTGAAAAAGTTATGGACATTTAAAAATCGTAGGGTAGTTGGTTAAAATAAGGGTGAAAAGGGTAATTATTGTTTAAATAAAAGGAATTGAGTATAATTGAGGGGAAAAATGTGTAAGTATTGTGTAAGTAATTAACATGTGCATTATGTTTTGTACTTTAAGCAATTATACATGTACAACTTGAATTTAAGACATCAATGAGAAATGTATTATAATAAAGTTTAGATGATTTCAGTTCATTTTCGTTTTTTTCTTTTGTTTTTGTTTTGGTTATTGCTTAACACTAAAATATATTTTTTTTTAAAAATTAAAAAACTATAGCAATACTATACTCAAATTAAAGAGAATAAAATGCTCTTTTATATGGTGTAATAATATTAAGAAAATATTATTGTCTGCAAAAGTTATGAATGTTTAAAAATCGTGGGGTAGTTAGTTAAAATAAAGATGCAAAAGTGTAATTAGTATTTAAATAAACAAAAATAGATTAAAGCTGATGGGGCAAATATGTAAGTCATGTATAAAATTATAATATAGTATAGATAGATAAGGGGGGAAACTGTAACTAATAAGGGTATATGTGCAAGTTATGTTTGAAAAGACATAAATGCCTTTAAAAAGTAGTTACTACATGCATTATGTGTCGTACTTTAAACATTTATAATTGTATTACTTAAAAATTAAGAGGTCCTTGTGAAATGCTTTATAAGATAGTATAGATTTTTTTTCCCGTCTAAAGGTAGTGTTGTGTTTTAAGTTTAAGTCTAATTTTGGCGCATTAATGTGTCATAATGGGCGTGCATGGTTCACCGTTTTTATGTCTACATTTAGCTCGGGTATTTTTTTTGTTTATTTCTTTTGTTTTACGAGTTTTTCCGATGTTATTTGTTGGCGACTAATTGGCATCTGTCCTTAGGTGATAGAGTAATGTACAAATTCACTAATGTTATTAGTTTTTTGTTTTGTGTTTTTTTTAAAATTTTTCTTAGTTAAAAAAATTATATAAGAATTAAATTAGTTAATAATATATTTTGGAAATCTCAGCGGCTAATATTAAAAAACTATAGGTATACCTGATACTTGATAGAATGATAAATGTGACACAGTTTACATTTATATATGACTGTAGGATTGTTAATAACCAGTGTTGTTAGAATCGCTAGGCGCTAGTCGGTCGGTGATGTACCGTCTAACGATTAATTGGGCTTAGTAGGGAATAATCAAATTAGGATTTTAATATGTAACTTTCAGTTTTATATTCATATACACACATTTTATATTTAGTTTTTTTTAATTAGGCATGTTTTAAATTCTTCCTGGACTCATATCTATAAGTATATATAATTGATAGCCAAAATTTACAGCTTTTGGTCGGAATTTGACTCAAAATTTACAAATGTTGGCCAGACTTGCTAGACGGCCACTTACTAGCGATTAATCATTGTTTACTCGGTAGACCTTTGTCTGACGATTAATTAAAGGCTAGGCGAGATTTTTACATGTTAATAACCATCCCATGGAATGAGAAGTGGTTTTTGTAAATATCATATGAAAGTACCTATAACAATATTGTTTAAACATAGCCATAATAAACCTACATAAACAGAACACTTATAATAATAATAAAAGTACATCTACGTTTTTAACCTGAAAATTGATCATAATGTCGACACTTATTCATTACTAGATCCGAACTAAAAAACAATAAATTAACAACACAACTAGAGTAGGCTTTGCCATCTAAAGTGGTAGCGAAACAGCTTGTTACTGTTTATCTGTTGTCCACGTAAAGTGATAGTGACACAGCTTGTTACCATTAGAAATTGCATCAATTTAATCATGTGATTATAACTATTGAATTCCTTAGAGGCATCACAAGTACATGAAGGTAACTGTAAAATCTGATCAAGTTATTTCCACATAACATTTAGCTTATGATAATATTCAGAGACAGACATACCACTTTGACTGAATGAGTTTATTTTTTGATATAAAATTTACACCACAGACCCATCAATTTTATTTTATGTCTCCTTTAAATCTTTCCAAACCTCATAAGCTAACTTGGAATACACTTGACGCATATACAGTTCATCAGACACAGAGTTTAGAATCCAAGTAAGCACTACTGAATTACACCTATCCTATTGTCTAGCAAGTACATTATCATCAGTAGGTTTTATACAGTCACCATTTATAAAACCTAACTTGTTTTTAACTTGTAAACCAAGAATTATAACATTAGCCCAAACAGTGTAATTCTCAGTACCTTTTAGTTTTATACTAACAATAGTCAAATTGGTGGAATCACTAGCATGCAAGTAGAGTGGATCACTTGCATCTAATTTACTCACTAAGGTGACATTAGGTCCAGGATCAGGACCTTGTCCAACAATAGGACCCTGACCACCAACAGGACCCTGATCATCACCAGCCATATTGAACACAGAACAAGAAATAACACAAGAACAATCAGCAATTAACAGGCAAACAAGAACCCTAATTAACTCACTTAGGACACAGAACACAATTAACAGTCAGAAAAACAGAAAAGAAACAACCAGAAACACTCAACAAACAAAAAACCTAGACACTAGGCGAAGCCACGCCAGTGATCCAGATCAGTGGTTCCTCTCAGGGGCCCCACCGCAGGTCTTAACTTGGGAGCCTTCTTAGACCTAGAAACCAGACTCAATCAACAACACAATATTGAGCCAATTCTGGTCCCCCTAACCCGGACAGTGCTCCTAGACAAAAACACAAAGATCAAATAAAAACAGGAAAGATCTCACCAAGGGAATAACCCAAGTTAGGGTTTCCAATAACTCGTAGTGTTCAACCTTCACTTAGGGTTGAACACCAGAGAACACAGAGAATATGCACTCCACAAGATCCAAGCTAAATCAGCTCCAACAGATCATCAACGTCTCCACACTCCACAACGGAATAAAAGATCACCAGATCCACACAGGTCAAAGATCGAATAAGGGATTCGATAAACAGTATCAAGAACCCCCAAGAACTCAACCTAGAGCTCTGATACCATGTCAACAAACATGATATCAACTCAATAATCTGTAAAACCTTATTATGATCAACAAACTTACAAAGACTCTTAAGGTTACAAAGAAAAACCCTGTCACCTAATAATGATCCAGACACAGGACTTCAACAATCATACACAAGTTTTACAACTCTAGGCTACAAACTATTACAAGATCTGAAACAAGATGTTAAAGATCTAAACAAAACCTAGACAAATCTCTATGATCAAATCGACTGGAAAGGTGAACAAAGAGAGAAAATGTAAACGACTGATTCAAAGGTGTTAACCTTTGGAATTGTAAACAAGGTCCCCTTTTATAGAGAGGGCAGAACCTTCTGTTGAGAAAGCACAATATCTAGCTTTCTCAACCATTCGATCAGGATCCTTCACACGGATCACCAAATGGACGTCCACGATTGAAATAAAGAAAACACTCCAAAGATGGGCTTATATCTGAGCTGGACTCCTCTTGCTGGACTTTGACCTTTTGACTTGGACTTATCTGCCCCTTTCATCAGCCACAAACCATAAGTCCACCCTGAAACATACTTAACCCAGAAATAAATACAAGCCCAATAACAGTTTCAATATATAATTTTAACAGTTATATAACAATTTTTTTCTGGATCATGTTAAGGCCCAAACTCTTCGAAAACACTAACAAAATAACAAGTTGGCGACCATTATCGGTCTAACTTCGATTTCATACTAGATGAAAATCCAGTTGAGCCCAACAAAATAATCGGCCCATAACTTGCAAACTTCTTGATCCATGTTTAATTTGTCCAAAATGGCATTTTGAGGTTCCAGTGATTAAAAAAACCTTTTATGTATAAAGTGGCATTTTGAGTCAAACCTTAAAAGCCACAATAACAGTTTACTCAAATAAGCAGCCTAGATATTCATACAAATAACCGGTCCATTCCTTTTTTTTTTCCCGCTAAACCAGAAACCAACTAAATTTAAATGTATTTTCTTTTTGAAAGGCAAACTTTGTTTTATTTCACTCCCAATCAACGTTACATCAAACTAACTAGCAATGTGCCAGTCATACAAATTCAAAGATACACCTTACCAGCTTTACTAAGCCACACCTAGGTACATCAGTCTACGATTATTTTCAAACCGTTAGTTTCTTTTTTTTTTTTTTATAAAGTTGTGTTAATTTTAAATAAAGTCAATTGGGTATTTTTGCCTAAACCTATAAAAGGAATAATAAACTTGTTGGGGGTTGGAAAATGAGAATAAATTCAAGACAATTAATAAAACAAAAGTATGTTAGTTTAAGGTAGATGAGCAGCACTCGTTATTTGACTAAAAGTCGTATCAGAAATTTAGTTTAGAAAACGACTTGCTATTTACTTATTAGTTACGAAAAAATTAATGTTTAAAGAAAAATAATATTCTTAGTTCCACGTTACCAAAAATATAAGTGTTTTTCGAAGCCCATTTTTAGAAGGTAAATTACAACCCTAGAATCAAATACATAGTGAAAGAAAAATAGGAAGTCATAGGAAGGGTATCAAACGGACTCCGATTGAACTCATTCAAGCGGCATTGGAACCGTCTTATCGAACCATACGACGTTAGTTTTTAGGTCTTCGTTTTTTGAGGTTTTAGCTTGTAGTTTTAGAATATGCGTTATATCATTGTGTCTTTCATGTATAATTGTGTCTTTTTTTTATTTTCATCATTGTGTCATTTTTTTTCAATTCATTGTCTTTTTTTTTCTTCTGCATTGTGTTATATTTTTTAGCACTGTGTTATATTTTGTGTCTCATTGTGTCATATTTCATTATCTATTGTGTTTTTTGTATCATTCTCACCCTTCTCATTTTTGTTACACTGTGTAGAATGACTTGACCCTATTTTATTATACAAATTTATTCAATAAACATTTACACGTTTTTGAATTTCTTTATCAATTATAAACTTCAACAAAAATCCCAACTACTATTCCACCAGAAAAGAACAATACCGCCAAAATTGAGGCAGTTTCTTTTCAATAAACAAAAACTAAAACGTTCTAGGTTTTAGCTCTTGATATGATATTATCAATTTCTGAAAATTATTAACTCTATATAATGTGCATGACACTCTTTGATGTTATGGGATGTTTAATTGGCATGTAAGTTAATTAGACATAAAATTTACTTTTTTCGTATAAAGTTTGCGCTTATAAGAGTCGCTGATTATTGTTATAACTATTCATCTCTAGAATTTTGTGTATGAAATTGACATATGAGAATAATATATCCTTTTTCAATGTATGTACTAAGCCAACTACTGAGATAGCCCAAACTATTGAACATGTTTATCTAAACAAATTAATAAGTTGACATACTATAAAGGGATTATTTAGGCTAAGGAGTTTCAATTAGGATTAGATTAGGTTAGGGTGGATAGTAAACATGTTGAGTTAAACTTATGGTTACTATTTATTTATTTACATTAAATTTAAAACGGTTATCGGTCATATCGCTACACGAGTCATGTAAGGCCATGGGGTATACTTTAACCATCTTTAACTCCACCTAGATGTCACATCTTTCATTTTCTCTCTTTTCACACTAGCTCACTTCAAGGAAATGGTTTAACGCCCCTTAATTCTACACATCCCCTTAACTTTCTCTCTTTTAAGTCATGTTAACATGTTAACTTAGTGCCAATTTAATGTCCCTTAACATGGGAAGGGAGTGGTGTGTAATGAAAGTTAAAATGTCATGTCACCGTTAACACTATTGATGTAAAGATATACCCCGTGGCCTAATAAAACATATATCACATCTAACAAAAATACATTATTTAAAATAGCAAACATTTCTTTCGATTGTTGAATAACAAAATGACAAGAGGGTTAAACAATGTTGTGTCATACACGCCACATGAAAGGGTCAAAGCTAGCTAGCTATCCAACTCTTATGAGAGATCATTTCTCCCACACATGACCTATATAAAAATACAAAAAAAAATGACTAATATAATATGACATTAACACGACTCATAGCACGTATCACTCATTTTCGATTGTTCATGCCCATACACATATAAAATTAATTATTATGTGTAAGAAAATTTAACTTAATTATCTTCTTTCCTATAATTCAATTACAGTAGACCTGGAATTTTTTTTAAGGTAGACGGATTAACCCTAGGGTGTAGTCTTAGGTGCCTCCTACCCGCTCGGCTACACTGTCCTCCCAAATGCCGAGGGTGCAAGGACCGAGGCGGGTATGGTGTGTGAGTGTGCGTGTAGATGAGAGATAAAGAGATGAAGTAATGGGTGATGTGTGTAAAATTATAGGACGAATACTTTAACTTAAAGTTGCCATCAATTTAACATATTTTAAGATAGTTAAAGGTATAACTAACATGTGAATGCTTAAGGCTGTTGGGTATGGGGACAGCTCAAATGGGTCGTCCCCAATGCCACATAAGCTACCACGCAAGCAAAGGGATCTGTCCTCTTTTTTGGGACAATCCACGGGGGCGGTGTGCTCTATCCTTAACAGACCAAGACAACCCAAAACACCCCTTCCCATTGGTCCATATATTTAAAAAACAATAAAAGTGGTCCGTCCTGTATGTTCTCTGCAGGACGTTTAAGACGGAGACAGCCCTATAGAAACGGTGTTGAGGACGAGAACAGACCGAAATGAGGTATGGAACGATCCCCATACCAAATAGCCTAATTGATACAAAATTACATAATGATAACATGATATTAATATCCAAATTTATACTTTCACATAAACGTTTACTCTCTCTCTCTCACACACACACACTTACTATATATATCTATATATCTATATCTGTCACAGACAGAGAGAGTTTGAGTGCGTCGTTATGGGTATAGCAGCAGGAGCAGTTATCATTCCTATCGGTGTCCTCTTCTTCGTCTCTGGTCTGATCGTCAATCTCCTTCAGGTTATCATTTATTATTTTTTAATTTCTTTCACTA
Organism: Ambrosia x helenae; assembly: GCA_030844895.1. Lineage (NCBI taxonomy): Eukaryota > Viridiplantae > Streptophyta > Magnoliopsida > Asterales > Asteraceae > Ambrosia > Ambrosia x helenae. Next base: position 31,943 of record JAUTDX010004248.1, on the reverse strand, counting down.
CAATCCACTCATTTATACTTATACGACAAACAACACTGTCTATATATAACTACGTTCTACAGGCACTTATCTTCATAACTATACGCCCACTCTCAAAGAGTTTATTCAGAAGGATTAACAGACAGGTTGCTGAGCTCTTATGGCTTGAGCTTGTCTGGATCGTTGATTGGTGGTCTGGAGTTCAGGTCATCATCATTTTTTTTTTATTTTTTTTTATCATTTTATTTTAGTTTATGCATGTGTTTGTGTATAAATAAATAAATAAACTAACTCTGAGTGATTTATATAAATAAATAAATAAATAAATAGCACTTATTTCAGTTATTATAAGTTAAGGTGAGGTTGATTTTAATCCTTTTATTAAAGTTTTTGTTTTTTAATTTGATTGTTGATTTTGATCATTTTGTTAATTTTTTTTTTTAATTTGATTGTTGATTAGTTTATGCATGTGTTCATGGATATGAAGTAAATTAGGGCTCTGTTACTGATTTCAATGACAGGGCCGTCTTTTGGGTAGGGCTGGGCGGGTGACCGAGGCCCAAATCTTAGATGTGCCCGAAATTAAAAAAAAAAAAAAAAACTTTTTTATATATATATTTTTTCATTTTTCTTATACATTTTAAGCATTTTTATAAAAGAACTTTTTTAAAATGTGTATATTTTAGGGCCCGATTTTCACTATTCGCCCGAGCCCAAATATTTTTTTAGGATTCTCGGGGACGGCTCTGTACAATGATTATGAGTTTTTACTGTACTTGTTTCAAAGAATGCTGCTATTATTATGAAATTTGGGGATGAATTCATTACTTCAGACACCACTGACGTCTCATACAGCCTGTATGGTCAAACGGGTTGTATGACATGTTATAATGAGACATCATACGGGCCATGTGATGTGCTAAATTGACACATAAATGATTGAGGTGACGGCATACACGCCACTGAAAGAGACATATGGCCCATATGACCATTATTTACCGTCATACACTCATACGGGCCCGTATGATGGACGTCAGGTGGTGTGCCTATGGTAGCAACCTTTATATCCTATAAAACTGATCAATTTGAAATTAGCAATCCCAAAATGATTAAAAGCAACTTATATCACCCTAAAATAAACAAATAAGCATAAACACTTTCTTGTATTGTATCCAATGCTATTAAGCTTTTTAAAAAAAACGCACTAAACCGATAAACTAGTGTTTAAATAAACAGTTCTTAAGTAACTGGGAACATCATAAGGAATTAGCTGGTAAATCTTTTGTTGGCTAGCTTACTTCTTTTTTGTAGCATTTACATTATTATAATGTGTGTATACACATATATATATATATATATATATAATTTATTTGTAAGTTCTATTAAGATTTCTGAGGTCATCTTGGTGCAGGTTAACCTATACACAGATGCTGAAACACTACATATGATGGGTAAGCTGGATACTGATGTTGTAACATGTTACTTTGGTCTTCTAATGGAGAATATTATTTTTGCACAACAATTGGCTAACATTTGGTTTTAGGTAAGGAGCATGCTCTTGTCATAGCTAATCATAAAAGTGACATTGATTGGCTCATTGGATGGGTGTTTGCTCAGGTGATTATCCGATATACCCCTTAGCAATGTTTAATTATTTATCCGGGCGATTTCATATGTATATTCTTTTACTTAATGCACAAACTAACATAGAGAATATTGCACATCAAGATAATTCACAAATCACAATATTAACATTCTGTTTCGGTTCATTTATTCAGTGGAACAGACTAAAGTTAATAATATTATTTTATTTAGCTTATGGAAGTTTGAACTTTTGGAAGGATATATATGAAATTTTTCTTACTTATTTTATTGTTCTGCAACAGAGATCAGGCTGTCTTGGTAGCACATTGGCTGTCATGAAGAAATCATCAAAGTTTCTTCCTGTAAGTATTCAATATTTGCTGTCCATTGATTGTTTGGCCTGTGTTTAATCTTCTATTATATAATTAAATATACTATTATTAGAATAATCTTGCAAGTTACAAAAATCAATATATTGAATACATGCAGGTCATAGGTTGGTCAATGTGGTTTTCTGAGTACCTTTTCCTTGAGAGAAAGTGGGTTAAGGATGAAACTACTCTAAAGGTGTTGTTACTATCAGTCTCACACTTATTTACTTTTTAGGTTATTTAGTGTGTGTGTGTGTGTCTCATATTTTCTATGTGTATTACAGGAAGGTCTTCGACGCCTGAAAGACTACCCTCAACCCTTTTGGTTGGCCCTTTTTGTTGAAGGGACTCGATTTACTAAAGCAAAACTTGTAGCAGCTCAAGAATATGCAGCTTCAACAGGACTACCTGTTCCTAGAAATGTGTTAATTCCAAGAACAAAGGTAAGATTATGATGTGATCGGGGTTAGTTTTGTTATTATATTTCCTTCGTAATTTCACATTCAACCTTTCGAAACAATAAAACATTATATATATTCAGTTCATAGTGAATAAATGAACTACATATAACAATCTGTTTCAATGAATAAGTGAATAGGAAAACAATGACATTACGCTGAATCATCTTACGCTGATCTTTTAGAAGAATATATGTTTAAAATATCGTAGAGGGTTAAAGTGGTAATTTTCTGTTAAGATATTCCGTAAAGGCACAACCAAGTAGTTTCTGGTCTAATTAGAGGGTGTTTGGGATTGCGTTTTGAATCTGATTTTTAGATTGTTGCGTTTTGAAATCACGAATAATCAGTTTTTAGTGTTTGGATTGAGTTTTGAAAACGCAGATAATTAGTTTTTTAGGCTACCAAAACGCAATAATCTATAAGCAGCTCCACCCCTGCTTTTCCAAAACGCATAATCTGTTTTCAATAATCAATCCCAAACACCCCCTTAATGTTTTTATGTAGTTTCATCTACTTGATTATTTGTTGAACATTTTTTCAGGGGTTTGTTGCTTCAGTGAGTGAGATGAGATCATTTGCTACTGCAATTATAGATATGACGGTTGCTGTCCCCAAAGATAAAACCCCACCAACAATGCTTGGGCTCTTTAAAGGCCAGCCTTCTGTGGTAAGACTTTTTCATCGTTACGTTTTGGTATGCAAAGTGTAACTCTAGTACGGGTAAGGTTGACCCGCAACACTTTCTTGATCATTTATAGTATATTTTTTAAAACAATTAATGTGTTTTATATGAGTCGTATTATCCATAAGAGTCAAAATAAGGATCTACCAAAATCCCGTTTGACATGTTCCCTTTTTGTAGATTCATGTCAGGGTTAAGCGCCATCTAATGAAGGACCTGCCAGAAACCGACGAAGGTGTTGCACAATGGTGTAAAGATATTTTTGTTGCCAAGGTACAAGTTTAAATTTTAGTCTCTTTATTAGTATGTATTCACTATTTGTTATATATTACTGTGTATATTCAAGTTTCTATTGTTCTTCCTTGTTTACATTTCATCAATTGTTTTTATCTGCAGGATGATTTATTAGACGAGCATAAATTAGCAGACTCCTTTCCGGATTCAGAACTCCATGATATTGGCCGACCGTTGAAGTCTCTTGTGGTAAGAATTGCTGCTATAGTTACGGATGGCTAAATGTTGGGGCAGGTCAAAATAGGTTGATTTTTCACGACCCATGGTGACCTAAAATGATTCTTTTATACTTTATGCGTGGTATGCATATAGTAGGTTGTAAGCATTAATTTTTTTATGCGTAAACTTACCAAAATTGTAAAAATTGACGATGTGTGGTTTAGTAATTTCGTCTCATCAAAATGAGTGAAAGTTCATTTTTTTAAAAGTATAGTGAAATTTTGTCAAAGCTGAAATGTGTTTAGGTCCTAAATTTGTCAAAAATTAGACTTGCACTATTATATTTGTCAGAAAGTAAATAGCAACTCTTTTCATGGCAAACAAACCAAATCGGTCGAGTTGACAGTTTAAAAGTTCGGCTTTGGCAGTTTGAACCGATTTTGTTTCTTCAAAATCATTAGTTTGTGTTAAAAATTCATAAAATGATAAAGATGGTTTATGATTATAATACGTATACATTACATACTCCATAAATGAAAAGAAATGCATATAAATTATAAAAGTTGTAAGATCACTTCCAAGTTTAAAGCTGTACAAACTTTTAAACTGCCAAACCGCAAGTGTTTGGATCTCAAATGACCAAACTGACCAACTTGCCTGGTTTGGGAGGTTTCGGCCAGTTTCAACGGTTTTTAAACGCCTCAAGGCTTTGACGCATAAAAATTGCGCTTTGGCGACATTAAACAACTCAACCCATTTGACCCGTTTCATTGTCAGCTTACTTATTCTCCACGTAAAAACTAAAACATAACCCGAATATTTGTGTATGTAATAGGTGGTGTTTCTTGGGCATGTCTGCTTGTACTCGGGACCTTCAAATTCTTGCAATGGTCTAATCTTTTATCTTCATGGAAGGGTCTAGCATTGACTGCAGCCGGGTTGGGAATTGTTACCATTTTAATGCAAATCTTGATTCAATTTTCTCAAGCTGAACGTTCAACGCCTGCAAAAGTAGCCCCAGAAAGGTCCAGCAATGGTAGTGTACAAGAGAAACTGCATTGAGCACAATTTGTTCTTGAATAGTGTACTCGAATGGATCGATAATCAACATCATCCTCTTCGTTTTGTTGTATTAAAACAGTACAACGTATGAATGTCAATTTGATCTTGCTAATTATTAGAATGAGTTGAATTATGTCTAAATGTCTAATTGTAGTTGCTTTTATATTTTAGTTTCGTGATCATTTCATATATGACGCTCAAAACTTGGTATAATGTTATATTTACTTGACGAAAAACTATAATATCAACTACACGATTGGCGCACCCAAGAGAATTTTGTACCAGGGCATATGTCTATTAAGTTAATCCGGTCGGGTCATAAATTTATTTTTGTAGATTGAGTCAGGTCAATGGAATAATTTAGATTTTTAACCTCTATACCAAGGGTAGTCTTCGAACGCTATGTCAATACGGTTATTTTCAGGGTCATTCGTCATAAAATCCAGAGTTATTATTTTTTTTGATATTATATATAAAAATACAAGGAATGTATACCCTTTAGCTCTTTAATTCAAAAGAGAAAAGCAGCCTAAAAAATAAAACGCCGTTGCCGGGGATCAAACCCGGGTCACCCGCGTGACAGGCGGGAATACTTACCACTATACTACAACGACTTGATGATGCTTGTATGTCATTAGTAATATCTAAATTCTGTATGTAAGGTAACGAAGATATCCTAAACAGTTTATTTTTTAGAGTATTCAACTGATAATTTGAAAAGGGTTGATAAAATTACAAAAAAAAAAACTCTGTTATATGAATATCTCTTAACTTTATGAACTTTTAACAAATGAGTGATTTTTTTGGTAAGATACACTTAAGAGTCTCAAGTGTGTAGAAATGTAGAATTATTGAAATGGATAAACTTTTTTATCATGTGATATGTGTTTTTAATTAAAGTATCTCGTTAGATACAGTGTTGACTATCAAAATAAGCTAAACTTATATCAGCCCAAGCAAATTACTCTAGCAAATCGGCTCGAGTTTTTATACGAGGAAACCTACTTTTTTTTTAACTCGGCTTCGAGATGCTTTGACTTCATAAGAACTTGGTGGCTCAATCACTCAATTGAATATACTTGCATTATTGATTTCCCTTATATAGTTGTACACTTTCGAAAAATCACTAATAAAAAAATATAGATTGTAGTATTGTACTGATTTTCGTGCATGTGTAAATGTCTATCTTTTTTTATTGGAAAGACGATTTTCTTTGTGTTTGCCCACCGCACTCCTCAAATTGGAAAGCCCATGCCCCACTTTGACCAGGCTATATGTGTAAATGTTTATCTAATAATGATAATTGTTAAAATCACATGCCCTTAAATAGCCCATGTTGTTTAGTGATACTTGACCTTAATTATAGAACTAAAAATTTATAACATAGACATGTTAAAACAACACAGCTCAACACAAAGTTAAACGGGTTATAAACATGTAGACACGTTCATGACACTATTAAATACACCAAAATAAAATCAATATTCAAAACTAAGATTAGCCATGTTCCATAAACAACACCACCCATAGGACACAATACTCATAAAAAAAAGGAGAGTCAAGTATTTACTCATCCATAAAGAAAGTCAACCCCCACACAGGTCAAAGTCAAAGTCAAAGACAAAGGACTAGTTACTCAAAATCCTATTTTAAACACATTTTCTTCCACACTCCTCTTTGTTTTCAACCCAAAACCATACATAGATACACACTTAAAAACTCTATAAAAACTGTTCAAAAAAAGTCATAAATTCAAGATTTCAAGAACCATCCGCGAATTTCTGCGCACCCATGAGGCTTTTCGTTAGCCAAATCGCCGTCTCTCTAGAAGAAACCGTCTCCTCACCAAACGGTTTCAAAACAGCAGCAAGCTCTTCAAGTTTCTGCTGTTTTAGTAACCGTGCGCATAGCTCAAGTAAAGATTCTAATGCAGCGGCTCTTTGTTGCGTCGGGTTTAGCCATTCAGTCTTGCCGTTGATGTCACTTGATGGGGCCTGTATGGCTTCCAATGGCTCGTTAACTGGTGCAGCCTTCTCTACTTGCTTCAAGTCCGGTTCTTTGTCAATGGGTTCGACCCGTTTGGGCTCAGGCTCGGGCTCAATGATTCTTGGTTGCACTGTATCCACCTCACAAATGACCATTTGACTCAACATGTTTTCTTCATATAAAGATTCAACTTTTTCACTAAAAGTCACCAAAAGATCATCTTTTTTGTCATTTCCAATAATACCCTTGTCAGGTTTATCAAAAAGTTGAAGACTTGTTTCTTCTTGTTCTCCATTAGAAAGATCTAATGAGTTTGACTTTGTGCTGACCTTTTGTACTAAAGAATCCGAATTTTCGGGCCCATCGCCATTGGAAACTATCGTCGTCTCACAACTTGTGTCCCCGCTGTCGTGAAAATAACTCGTGGGGTCCACCCTCTTTGTCTCGGTTTCTTCTACAACGGCGAATATGGGGTTGTTATGCAAGCTTCTAACGGGCATGTTGTCACTGTTACCGTTCTCTTCATGCTTTGTTACTTGTACTTTCTGCTTTAAGACTTGTACATCTCTCTCATGTGTGTCTTTTGACTCTTTTACATCATTTGGTTTCATGGGTGAATGTTTTTTATGGACTTTATCATTCGGGCTACTCGGGGGCTTCACGGGTAGAAAAACGGAAGACGGGTTGTGACATTTAAGGAGGTATGGTTGTAAATGTGGATGTCTTAAAAGATCTGCAGCCTAATAATTTAAATTTTTTTTTAGTAAAAATAGAATGAAATCCGCACACGGATGTTTGACTTTTGACTTACAGTTGGTCTATGTTCCGGGCTTTTCCTTAGCATCGTTTTTATGATCTGTTTTCTGAACCATTAACGAAAAACACATGATGTTTTGACTAATAACCGAGAGAAACTACAGTTTCGGATGGAAAAAATACTTACAATGTTGAAGAATAGACGATGGGGAGAGGAGAGATGGTTGATCTGTTTATCTTGTTGATAAGTCCGGACATATCCTGTGGAATCAAAGGTGTTAAGTATCGAAAATATCCTTTAAAAGGTCAAAGTATAGGATCATGAAACCATGTTATAAAGTCATAAAGAGCAAACATGTTAATTGGATTTGGAAACTTCTTTTATGTTTTATATTGGAAGGTTTTGCTACTTCCATTAGATGGAAGAAGTTGTATTAAGAGGGTGTTTGAGATTGCGTTTTGAAACTGATTTTTAGATTATTGCATTTTGAAAACGCAGATAATCAGTTTTTAGTGTTTGGGATTGCGTTTTGAAAACGCAGATAATCAGTTTTTTACGCTACCAAAACGCAATAATCTATAAGCAGCTCCACCCCTACTACTTTTCAAAACGCATAATCTGTTTTGAATAATCAATGCCAAACACCCCCTAAATTTTGTAAAACCTCAAAACTATTATAGTAAGCGGATACAAGTTGTCTTGTTAAGTATGTCGCAGCTTACAGGGACAATTTGGACCTGTTTAGTGTTTACTTATGAATGGGCTGATTCACGTTACGCTTAATCGTCACATGGCTAAACTAAAAAATGCTAGTTAAAGAAAAAATAGGTCAAGTGGATCAAACGGGTCAAAATTTTCCCAAAGTCTACTTTTAGTGTATAAGTCCTCCTACATCATTTTATTCAATAGAAAAAAAAAGAATACAATAGAAATACTATAACTCATATAATCACATCATACACACTGCGCATTTAAAAAAATGGGACAAAAGTGTTCCGGGTCGACTGACCTGGCCTATTTTGCCACATATATCAAAAGTTAATAAAATAAGTAGGTAAAGTGCGCTACGCATATAGGATTAATGTATCATAAAAAAGCTTTAGTAGAACTTACAGGAGCTCGAAACGGTTGTTGATGCGCACAGATCTCAAACATGCAGCAACCTAAGATAATGGGAAAAAAAAAGCTGAAATTATTAAATGTTGAACATAGTATGGTTATAGCTATATAGGTAATGTTATGTGGTGTGGTACTAATCAATGTGTAAATGAAAGCTGGGCCGGTTTTAGTAATTGTGCCTTTATCTTAACATTTGAGTCAAAATAAGATGATTTTTCGTCCCCTTTCGGTCCTTGTAGGGTATGGTAATGATGACCCAAGATCATAATGACCCAAACGGTACACATGAAAAAAGTCCACATGATTTTAGATGTATATTAATGTGATCGCAGTGTTCGTACCAAGGGACCAAATATCTGATTTATAGCCATAAGGAATGTCCGCAAGGAGTTCCGGACACATGTAGTTCGGAGTGCCAACAACCTACATATTCAACAACCATAAAAAAATATTAAGATTTGAATAACATATGTTAACTTCAGTTTCGGGTCAAGACAGATCAGAATAATATCAGAATAATATCAGAATAATAATCCAACTATATGACTAAAACAGTACAGGAGATTGTATGCAATAAAAAAGACTTTTGGCGACTTTCAACCCATTTGACCCGTTCTTACTTAAGCTTATATCACTCAAATAAGATAACCAACATGTCTTTATCCCTCTGGCCTTCGATACCTTTGGCTCCCTGGCGCCAGAAGCTATTCGTTTCTTGACCAGGGTCCAACGGGTCGTCCACAGCAATGTTTCATCCCCAGGGGGCAAGGATTTGTCTTTAGTAGACTAGGGTTTGCAATTCAGAAAGGGGTGGCGGCGCAGCTTGTTGCCCGTCTACCTTCTATTATGATGTAATTTTCGCATTTTGTTTTAATGAGAATATCAGACATGTTATTTAAAAAAAAAAAAAAAAAATATACAACCCAAATCGACTCATTCGTAAGTAAATAGATTGAAGCCACCTTTAGCAGTGAAGGAGTGAGAAGGACAAAAGAATATAAATTGAAGTGAATTAAAGTGGATAGTATATAGTCAGAATATAAAGTTTGAAATAACTTGCAGTCAAAAACACTTATTTAAATCGTTAATTATAACTAAGTATATTACCGAGGAAGCAAGATCTTCTGAGTTGAGGAGTTTCGCGAGTCCAAAGTCACCTGCTCAACCAAAAGCTTAAAAAAAAACTGAATAAAACAAAATGAAACTTTTTATGAGAATCTACCGCATTCTTACCGAGACGAATGTCGTTCTCCTTTGTGAGGAATATGTTGGAACACTGCAATATAACAAGAAATTTTACGAATTTGAGGATGCGAAGAGATTCAATGTTAAATGGAATATTTGAAAGACACATGGTATAATGCACGTGTTTGACACGCGGTCAAACTCAACATCTAAAATGACTTAACAATAGGAAATTATATGGGCCAGAATCAATTATTTTGACTTTTTTTTATAACTCAAGCGCAAACAGGTAATTTCCGTCGATAATTTTCCAAAAAGGGAAATGTTCCGTCTATGGCATGAAGTAGAATATTAATCGAGAAAAGATAATTTTACCTTTAAATCCCTATGAAGGACACGATTAGTATGCAAATAATCCAATGCCAATAATAGTTGTGTTAACCATTTACAGACTTTCTACAAAGATGAACAGAACAATAAATATTTTTACTTTTTAGTATATTTAACAACTATTAAAATAAAAGAAGAGAACGAGACGTTTCAAATTTTATTATATTACCTCCTCTGGGAAATATGCTCCTCTAGCCTTCCGTATAAGCTCAGCCCTGATCAACCAAAATATTAGTATCATTTTAGCAATTTTGTTTGCATGGACTTTCAATGGTTTTTTTTTTTTGAAAAGTATTTTTAATTTAAAACTTAGAACTAATTTGTCCATTATTATCCTGGAAATAAAATTACTGGTATTGATTCGGGTCAACTGTTTGGGATTGCGTTTTAAATCTGATTTTTAGATTATTGCGTTTTGAAAACGTAGATAATCAGTTTTTAGTGTTTGGGATTGCGTTTTGAAAACGCAAATAATCAGTTTTTTAGGCTACCAAAACGCAATAATCTATAAGCAACTCCACTTCTGCTTTTCCAAAACGCATAATCTGTTTTGAATAATCAAAATCCCAAAACACCCAATTTGTTTTTATTGTGAAGGATTTTTTCTATATTTGACAAATAGTCAAAACACTTCTCATGAACTGCAGTCAAAAGGTTGCAATTTAAAAGTCAAAAGTAGTTACTTACATGTCTCCGCCTTCACAATAAGCTGTCACTATGCATATGCCAGCCTACAAAACAAAACAAAATAAATATAAGCTGTTTTATATATTTTACTCTAGATGAAAAACAATAAAGCATACATGGGCACATGGATATTTATAGACTAGTCAACCTAGAGACCATTTATGCTGTGAGACGTGAAGTAGCGGATACTTATAGCTGAAGTCCATGATCTAGGTTGTCACAAATGTGCGTAAATACGCTTAAGAGCATTAAAGTGTGGCTTTCAAGGATCATGCATAACATATATATCGAACTGTATAAGGTAATGTGAAGGTCAAGTAGTGTGAAGAGCACCGATAAATGATTTGACATTATTTACGTTAATTATGAGTTAGAACCAGATACGAATGTGTAAAGGGTAGAATAGTCCATTTGCTCGAGAATGGCTAAATTTCACAAATGATTGTTCTCCTTGCATTTTTGCTAATTGATTGTTCTCTTTAATCTTTGCATTTAGAAATTTTTACATAAAAAAAAAACTAATTAATAAAGAACTTCACATTACCTTGTCCACCCAAGCATCTTTGTACTCGACAACATATGGATGATTTAGTCGAGAAATTAAATCCATCTACAATAAAAGCATACAAAAGATTTCTTAGTTCAAAGCAAGAAAAGCATTTCAAATGAAACAATAAATTATAATGTTTTATTACTTTCCAAACCAAAATTTTACTATAAGCACTGATTTGATACTCAATTGTCTCTCACTCTCTCCTATTCTATGACATATAAGATATATAACATACTATTTTTTAATAGATTGACTAAGTCACCATATGGTTGGCTATATATTACCATCGCTATTCAAAATCCACATGTAAGGTTTGCCTACATCGCACCCTCCCCAGACACTACCAATAGCCTTGCTGTTTATGGGATTTACTAGGTATGGTTGTTGTTGCTGCTGTTGCTATTGTTATTCAAAATCCACATGTAACATGACTTTTTTCCAGAATAAAGACAACCTTTAACCTTTTATCATCTGTGATTACGATTAGCACCTTGTTTATACTAAATAAAAAAAAATAGAGATCTAAACTTTATCTTGCACCCAAATATTTGTCTGTGACCATAAAGTCAAAATGTATTTCTAGCACCAAAATAAATTTCTATCTTAATGCATTTTATATAGTGAGAAAATTTGTGTAGAGTTTTATGTATAATGACATCAACAAAGCAAGTAAACTAACAATTAATTTCCTATTTTTCAATTTTGTATCTAGAGAACTCTAAAACATTATGAATTTTAAATTCGCCATGATGTCATCGTTGTCGACACTAATATTTTGCTACATAACTCATGCCTCTTGGTCTCCTTCATCCCAGAAATACCTCCATGTTTCAGTACAATTGTCACATGAGTTATTTTTATATCTACTAAAAATTGCAAAGATTTCCGTAGTATCTTAAGATACGAGGGTACTATGTCGATTTCTGTAAAATGTATCTTCGGCATACAACTGGATCACATCAAGTTTTGGTATAACATGTTTGACTTTAATGAAGTCAAATGCAAATCTAATTATAGAACTACAAATGAAATACCTCTTGATGTGCCGTCTTCTTAAACTTCTCCGTTTGCTTGTTTAATCTAATCTTCTTCATAACATACCTATTACAAATCACGAGTAAAGATCAAATACATATAGTTTTTTTGTAAGAACTGTGAGAATCAAAGGGGGTAAAAAAAATTTATTTTTTTTTTTAGAATTTTTTTTTCCCATGTGCTTAAACATTCTTTCTAGATGAATAATACAAAAAAAAAATTAAAAAAATTTTTTTTTAGTGTAATTACGTCATTAAGGTAAATACATTAGTTTACACTAGAGTAATTATGTAATTACTCTACACGTAATTACTCTACACCAATTTTTTTTTTTTTTTTTTTTTTAGTTTTCAATACTATAATACATTTTTAACAATATGGGGAAAAAAAATTAAAAAAAAAAAATTAAAAAAAAATACCCTCCTTTGATTCTCACAGTTCTTACCAAAAAAGTTATTTGTACCGGATCTTTCCCCTACAAATCACATTCATGGTATCCTAATTAGTGTAAGTAAATTCATGTTTATACAATTTAAAGAACGAAAAATATGGAAATTGATTAGATTTGTAAATAAGTAATAATCATCAATCTAAAAAAAAATCAACTATATATTCTTTTCATATTTCAAGTTAAATAAAAAAAACATAAAATTCACAATCAAGAACAAACATAAACAAATTTCAAGAATTGCATATGAGTAAATAATCAAGAACAAACAAAAACAAATTTCAAGATTTACAAAATAACACAAGAACACACACACAAATAATATTATTTTTTACAATTAAACATTTATGGTCAAATAAAAAAATAAAAAAAATTGCATACTTCTTTTTTTCAGTTTTATGGAGAACAAGAAAAGCAGCCCCAAAAGCTCCTCTACCAATCTGCTCAATAACTTCATAATCTTCCATCTTTGACTTTCCATCACCATTTTCTCCTTCCATTTGAGACATTTTCTTCAAACCCTATAAAACTCTGCCATAAAAAAAGCCTCAAACTTTCAGACCCAATTCATCAAATAAGTCAACAAATTAGCTAAAACATAAATAAACTGAAGTGGGATTTACCTCAAATCACCTAAAGTTATCAAAGAACTGTCTGATTTGCTTAAAGACTCAATCTTTATGGCTAAAGACTCAAACTTTTTAAAACTAAAATGTCAACCAAGTCAACAAATTAGCTAAAACATGAACAATTTGAAGTGGGTTATAATCAAATCACCTAAAATTATCATAAAACTGTTTGATTTGCTTAAAGACTCAATTTTTTATGGCTCAAGATTGTCAAGAAAACCAAGAAACAAGAAGTTGACTTAAAAAACAAGTATGAAATATTCAGACAATGATGACATCAAGCTTGAAGAATGTGGGTAGGAAATATTAAGAAGGTGGGAGTGGGGTAGAAAGAGGGAAAAAACACTTGATTAAAGTTGAATTTTTGAGTTGTTTAGATTGGAAAATTGGTGGAAAAAACAAGACTTGTGTTAAAGCAACTTCAATTCCTAATAATAATAATAATATTTAGTTTCTTTACATATAAAAAACACAGACTTGTGAGGTTATGCAAAGGGTTGTTGGTCACCAAACAGGAGAGAGATGTATAGAGATGGAATATAAAAGACATAAAAATATAAATTAATGGAAAATAAAGACTTTGCTTGCATTTACAGATTGAATAGGGAGAGTAGAGAGCATTCTCTTGACTGGCCTACAGTTATGATGTCAACATCTTCACCTGAAAAATGCATACTCCTTTAATACCCTACAAAATCAAATACATGTATATATACTAGAAGAATACTAAGTTTATGTATGGCCCCGGTCTATTTCAATCCCCCACCTTCTATTTCAACCCCCCTCAAAGCGCCTCGCTTTGGCCTAAGCGAGGTGCTTTGCCCCCATTTCGAGGGGGTCAGAACGAGGGACAGAAAAAACTGAATTTTTAAAGCGAAGCGCCTCGCTTTGGCATAAGCGAGGCACTTTGAGGGGGGATTTATTTTGGAGTGGTTTTTGATGTTTTGAATTGGTTTTTTTTTATTTTTTTTAATTTAATAATTTAAAAAGTTAAAAAAAATTAAAAAACAAAGTAATAACCCTAATCAAACGTCTATATAGGCGTTTTCGATTTCCAAAAGAATCAACGACTTAAACTTGACATCATCAACCACGTATAGTCAAAGATTTTAACACAAAACAAAGTAATAACCCTAATCAAACGTCTATATAGGCGTTTTCGATTTCTAAATGAATCAATGACTTAAACTTGACATCATCAACCACGTATAGTCAAATATTTTAACACAAAACAAAGTAATAACCCTAATCAAACGTCTATATAGGCGTTTTCGATTTCTAAATGAATCAACGCCTTAAAGTTGACATCATCAACCACGTATAGTCTTCCGGGAAAAGATACAACGTTAATCTTCGTTAATTCTTATTTTGTTGTACAATTTTTGTTAGTTATTGTTTACCTTCCAATCGATTTCAAGTATGTGAAGAACTTGATCTTTGAATGCGGTATACGCGTTAAATTTCATTAAATTTCATTAAATGCGGCAATCAAGGGATCCGCTTGGAGTCTAAAGCTTCGCGTGTCATCTTGGTCGAACTCATGTTGCAACATTCGTCTTGTGTGTGTTAGGGTCTGAAATTTTAGGGCTTTTTAGTGGGTTTTTCCTAGACTTCATCCTAGTGCTTTTTTAGTGGGTTTTTACAATGCTCAAACAACACAGGCAAGTCCTCGTCTGATCCACAAAACAAAACAATAATCTTGAAGTTTTTTAATATTGCCATTTTTCCTAGTTTACCAGGAATGGGTTGAAGGTGTGTGTTGCAAATATTATAAACAAAGATAATACAAGAAGATGATCAAGGATGCTCCAACATAACTTGCACCGGCTTGAGATATGAGTTTGATTAGCTTAAATCTCTCTGATCCATGGTATCCACTTTCAGGTTGTCTTGATCGTTGACAGCTATCTCTCCGATAACAGAAGAGTTGTCTTCAATGATTATAAGAAACTTGAAAGTAATTACAAAAAGAAGATCAAGGATGCTACAACATAACTTGCACCGGCTTGAGATATGAGTTTGATTAGCTTAAATCTCTCTGATCCATGGTATCCACTTTCAGGTTGTATTTATCGTTGACAGCTATCTCTCAGATAACAGAAGAGTTGTCTTCAATGATTATAAGAAACTTGAAAGTAATTACAAGAAGATGATCAAGGATGCTACAACATAACTTGCACCAGCTTGAGATATGAGTTTGATTAGCTTAAATCTCTCTGATCCATGGTATCCACTTTCAGGTTGTCTTTATCGTTGACAGTTATCTCTCCGATAACAGAAGAGTTGTCTTCAATGATTATAAGAAACTTGAAAGTAATTACAAGAAGATGATCAAGGATGCTCCAACATAACTTGCACCGGCTTGAGATATGAGTTTGATTAGCTTAAATCTCTCTGATCCATGGTATCCACTTTCAGGTTGTTTTGATCGTTGACATATATCTCTCCGATAACAGAAGAGTTAGAAGAAAGTGATGAGATAGATGAAAAGTGCTCCAACATAACTTGCACCGGCTTGAGATATGAGTTTGATTAGCTTAAATCTCTCTGATCCATGGTACCTTGAAGACTAGATTCGGTGCAATCGACGAACATCATTCAAAATTTAAACTTCCCGTTTAGGTGCTTAAGTCCACCAACCTACTTGATCGTTGACAGATATCTCTCCAATAACAGAAGATTTGTCTTCAATGTTTCTTGAAACTTGAAAGAAGAGGTACCTTGAAGACTGGATTCGGTGCAATTAGAATCTGAATATTATATTACAATAATATTACGTTGAGCAAAAAGTTGTGTTTGAAGCCTAGTTCTTTTGGCCACAGGTACAGAAAGGTTATAAATGTTCGATCTGGTATTAGTGGTTGGAAACTATGATGACAAAGCTTGTGTTGAGGGATAAACCATTCGGAATGGGTTGAAGGTGTGTTGAAACAAGGTATGGATATGGAGAACATGGAATGAGATGATTTCGATTTTCATACAAAGATTCCATAAGTAAAAGTCAGTTGTTATCGGAGAGATAGCTGTCAATGATCAAGGCAACATACTTGAAATCATTGGGAAGGTAAACAATTCCTGCTCATCTTGAGGAATATCTAGCTCATCCTGGATCTTGGATTTTACATTGCCAAAGGTCTTGATGAATATCTTCATCAATCTCCTTGATCTACGCATAAGTGTGAGAGTCGATTTCCCTTTGAGGGTGACTAACAAAGAGATGGTCTTTTTTGATGAATGTGTTATCGGAGAGATAGCTGTCAACGATCAAGGCAACATACTTGAAATTAATGGGAAGGTAAACAATTCCTGCTCATCATGAGGAATATCTAGTCGATCCGACTGTTGATTTCTTTTTGCAACCGATACAACGAACTCTGAAGGTTTGCGCGTTAGCGCCGATCCGATTGTTAAAAGTATCAAGACTATGAAATTAGTAAAACAACTTTTCAGTTGTTATCGGAGAGATAACTGTCAATGATGAAGGCAACCTGATAAAGGCTGAGCACGAGTGTAATCAAACAAGGTGCTATGAAAACCACCAACGATCAATTATAGTATAGTCCAGAAGTCAAGCATATCAATTAAAAATGCAAAAATTATGTTCTGAAAAATATGGGTATCGAATGTATAGTCGGAGGACCACGTACAATGATTCATCAAAGTTGTACAAAGCTGGATGTTTCTACTGAAAAACCCAAAAGAGCAATAAACGAAACCGAAACCCCCCACTGAATTTTTCTTGGCTTGGAAACAACTTAAAAGAACTAAAAATGAATTAAAATTATTTTTTGGTCAATAACAAATAATTTTAAAGAATTAAAAGAAATTCATTTAAAAAAAAGGCCAACGCGCCCAGCTTTGGCCAAAGCTAGGCACTTGAGTGGTTTGATTAGACCACAGGTGCCTCGCTTTGGCCAAAGCTAGGCGCTTTGGCCTTTTTAAAAAAAATGAATTTCTTTTAATTCTTAAAAATTATTTGTTATTGACCAAAAAATAATTTTAATTCATTTTTAGTTCTTTTAAGATGTTTCCAAGCCAAGAAAATTTGTTTGAGGCGTTTCGCTATGTTTATTGCTCGTTTGGGTTTTTCAGTAGAAGCATCTAGCTTGGTACAACTTTGATGAATCATTGTACGTGGTCCTCCGACTAAACCTAACACACAACAATTTGTTTTAATTCATTTTTAAGTGTTTTTAATTACTTTACAATCAATCAAGGTCCTCACATTTTAGTAACATTTTAGATTAAATGGGATTTAGAACAACCGCATGTCGAGAAATGATAATTTTCAAATATTGCAGATCAAGGTGTTACCAAGCATGTCAAGAAATGATAATTTTCAAATATTGCAAGTCTAAATCATTGTACGATGTCTTTTCAGAGGAACCCTTGTTTGATTATACTCGTGTTCAGCCTTTATCAGGTTACCTTCATCGTTGACAGCTATCTCTCCGATAACAACTGAATTTTACTTGCTTGACTGAAAAGTTGTTTTACTAATTTCATAGTCTTGATACTTTTAACAATCGGATCAGCGCTAACGCACAAACCTTCGTTTTTGTTTTTTGATAGAAAGAAACTAAGTTGCAAATCGATAATAATGTAAATAATAATAATGTAAAGGTAGATCATGGAAAGTTCAACTCAAGAAACAAAGATGAAACCGCTTAATGTTCTTTATGTATGAATAATGACCCTCTGGCAAAACTGCGTAAAGGACTAAAGTCACATATCTTGCCATTAATACCAACGACGATTGCCAGAGGGTCACTATTTATATATAAAGAACATTAATCGGTTTCATCTTTGTTTCTTGAGTTGAACTTTCCATGATCTACCTTTATTATCTCAGAGAGATATCTGTCAATGATGAAAGGGAACCCGAAACCATAGAAGTCTTGAAGACCAAATGTCTTTTTGCAAAAAGGTAGACCACACCACTAGAGCAAAAAGTTGTGTGTAAGTTTTATTTAGCGTAAAAACATCATTGTACATATACCTCCTTATCTAAAAGAAAGCACATCATTGTACATATACCTCCTTCATCGTTGACAGATATCTCTCCGATAAGAGAAGATGAAGGGTCACTGCTATGCACTTCAAGTAGAAGAAGATGAAGAAGAATAAATGAAGTCTATTATAGAAGTTAGTAGGTTACTCATTACTGGTGGAAATGGGAGCTGGCCATGCCCGTAGTGTTTGAAGCCTAGTTCTTTTGGCCACAGGTACAGAAAGGTTATAAATGTTTTGAAAATATATTCCCAAACAACTAAAAACAACTTTTCATGCAAGCAAGTAAAATTCAGTTGTTGGACAGTGAGATTGATAACTGGACAGTGAGATTGATAACTTCTTTATGGAAGTTGCTAAAATAGTTAAACAAAAGCTGGAATTGAACAGTTATTTGGAATGTTCCTGATCATTACAGTTATGCCTTTTTTGATCAGAATATATATTTCTAAACAATTACAAATAACTTTTCATGCAAGCAAGTAAAATTCAGTTGTTGGACAGTGAGATTGATAACTGGACGGTGAGATTGATAACTTCTCTATGGAAGTTGCTAAAATAGTTAAACAAAAGCTGAAATTGAACAGTTATTTGGAATGTTCCTGATCATTACAGTTATGCCTTTTTTTGAATGAACTTGAAGAAATGATTTGGTGGATCTGTCATGAGTTAAACAAAAGCTGAAATTGAACGGTTATTTGGAATGTTCCTGATCATTACAGTTATGCCTTTTTTTATCAGAAAATATATTCCCAAACAATTAAAAACAACTTTTTCATGCAAGCAAGTAAAATTCAGTTGTTGGACAGTGAGATTGATAACTGGACAGGTTAGATAAATCATATGAGGTGGCAGAAAAAACCTGACATTTTGATCCAAGGAACTTCAGGTTAGCCAGACGTTTGTCAAAAGAACATTTTTGAAATCAATGGGAGGGTAAACAAAATCGTCGATCCGACTGTTGATTTCTTTCTGCAAACGGTACAACGAACTCTGTATGGGTTCTTTTTTTTACAATAATTATATTAAAAAATAAAAATAAAAAACTAACTCAAAAGACCAAAAAATAACAAAAAAAAAATTGATTCGAAGCGCCTCGCTTAGGCCAAAGAGAGGCGCTTCGGGTCACAAATCAACTTTTCTAACCTCGTACCGAGGTAGTTAAAAAGTAAGGAAAGCGCCTCGCTTAGGCCTAAGCGAGGCGCTTTCAGAGGGGTGAAAATAGAAGCGGGGGGGTTTTAATATAACCACCCTTATGTATATAGAAAATGTGGACTCTTTAATTTTTGGAGTAAATGATTTAAATAATCCCAACACTATTGATTATTGGTCAATAACAGTCTCAACTAAGAAAATAACCACTAGTGGTCCCAACTTTCAGACATTTTGCTCGCAATGGACCCCCCGTTAACTCACACTAACGTCGTTAGCTGAAACTCACAATTCTAGGCAATTTTCTCACGGGTTTGAAAGAGGGAATCGAGACGATGATATTGGTATGTTCAATTGCAGAAATGAGCATGGTTCGATGGTTTAATCATCGGTTCCGGTCATCCCATCCGAGGAGAACATCAACCTGCAACCGATAGTCAATAGTTGGGACTATTATTGACCAATAGTCAATAGTTGGGATTATTTAAATCCATTACTCCTTAATTTTTTTACTAAGTTGATAATTATTGTGTTGTGTATAATTTTTTAATGTCTGGTCTCTCATACTAATTAATATTTTTCGTTTAATCCACAAAGAGCTCATGCATTAATGTTATTTGAGACGAGAGGCAAGAGACATTTCTATGAAACTAGCCGTAATATGTGTTTAATATGTTACACTAATCATGTAAGAAATGAAGAAAGTAATGTTTGATGGTGAATAATGGTTTAACATGATTAGGCCGGTGGGGGCACTGCGTCATGGGGTGTGTGGTGGTTGTGATCACACCGTCGCATCCACTTTCGCTTTCATCACGGCGTGATGGCTGTGGAGCGTGGTGGCAATGGGTGTGTTGACCGTTTTCAAATGGTAATACTACCGTTGCACCCTTAAAAAAGAAAGGAAATAATTTTGCTCATAAAAATAAACCAGATTTTAACCATTTCTCAAAAACGAAAAATATAAACACTCTTGTTTAGGAAAAAAAATACAAATGGAGGGTTCACGCACTGCATTTCCACCATAGTCATCAAGTTCTTCCAAAGACACTTTTGAATTTCTTGCCATCATTTGCAGATGTAACAATGCGATTGTTACGGGTCTCGTTGTTGGATCGTGTCATACCCGACCACCTGATTAATTAAATTGTATGTACGAGGACTGTTGAGCTCATGAACCGTTTGTCTCATGTTTCACATGGTAGTAATGATAGAGTTCACTCTAAATGAAATGTAACTTGTAATATGTAGTATGTTAATCCCCCAAAAGTATGAAAACAGTAAAAATGGGTCGTGACACTCACCTAGTATCTGTGCAGGTGATCTAGGAAATGCAAAAGCCCAAATGACTATAGTCCGAACAAAAAGTGCCCTAAAATGTTAAGGACAACTGAAGTCTTTTGTACTTGGTTATTTACCATGCAAGTTGTTCACCGGATTTGTTAATCTTGGGACCATGTATACGTGGTGTTATAGTCCATACATGTGACGATTTTTGCATATCATTGTTTGTGCTTTTGAAAAGATGTACAATTTTAACTTGTAGATCTTGAAAAACTCTCGTTAGATCCGTTCGTTTATAATCGTAAAAATAACTAATCTTGTCAAAACGGGTTCACAAGTTATCATATGTTACTATATGATACCTCATGTTAACACATGTTAGGAATTCAGATGTAAAATAGAGATTTAACATATGTTTTAGAATTCTTGTGTTGAAAACATAATTAACATATGTTTGGCCATTTTTTTAACACATGTTTCTTACAAACTATGAAATTGTACATATGTATGTTTGAGTTCAAAATGGTTTTTATGTGTCTTGTTTGATCTTATACACACTCGTATACACTTACAAGTGCATTGGAGAGCATATATGTGTGTATATATTATGTGCTTGTTACAAGTTTTGAGTGTTTTAGCCGATTCTAACATGTGCTCGTGTATATGTGTATGCTAGAGTGTCATGGCTCGGGTGAACATTGTATCAACTGAAATAATAATGGAATCGAAAGGAACATAGGATAGTTTGGACATACCAAGAGAGTGAACCAAAAAATACAAGGAAATGGGTCGAGATCCTCATCTAGCTTCCACAACACGGCCTCTAGACTTTAATATAGATGATGGGGGCAGTGTGCAATCGTGGGGAAACCGGGTGTGGAGTGGTTTGGGTTGAGCCAAGACCAAAGAGGGAAAAAAAGGAAGGGAGTGTGGGGTGAGGAGTTAGAAGTGATGAAGGTGGTGGTGTGGGAACAAGGGGCTTCGGCTCCTTCTTATAGGACGAGAGAGAGAGAGAGAGAGAGAGTTGTGGAGGGAGGTTTTGAATGGATTGGGATGGTCAATATCTCTAGGTTGTAGTAGAAAGAAAGTGTATTGCCACTCTAGTATAAACCTTTGACTTGTAAAATTGACAAATGCATGTATCAAGAGTTAGAGGATATGGCCGATTATATGGGATAGGATTTATACAATTTTGGAAGTCAATCACACTTAGGTAGTAGTCATGGGATGTTTAAGTGTCTTCATGGGTGTAATGGTGGATTAGAGTGTAGTTTGTTTGTATATTGCATGCATGTATGTTAGGTTTACATCAACACACACACACATATGAATCGTATATGTGCATATGCATATATTGATTGAGTCTTGATTATATATATACATGTATGTAGTGTACGCATGTATGTATTGTGGAGATGCATTGGTTTTTGCTAAGATGTCCATGTGTGTGTGTGGATTGTATGTGTTGTCACTATCAAGGCTCTCACTTGTGTACACATATGTAATTGTATATATATAGGCATGTATTTATCTAGTTTTGTTTTGTCTCAATCTCACTTATACATATATGTGAATGATCGCTAGTGTGCACATTCATGTGTATAGTCTTGTATTTTGATCACTCATGAGGTTATACATTTATATACATATCGTATGGGTACTTATAATATTACTTGATCTCGATTACACATAACCATATCTATGTATATATAGATTGTATAATCCGAAGTCCCTTTAGCTATCCACAAATAGAATTCGGTTTTGAGGTTTGTTCAATTATAGGTAGAGTCGACTTGTTCATTGATAACACATGTGTAGTCGTGAGATAATATTAACATTGTGTTGATCACATAAAATTCCATGTGTTAATTTAGCTTTAAGCATATGTTGGGTTGGTATATTAACTCATGTTACATATGTTTTGAGACTTGATTTGATAAATGGTGAAATTCTATGATTTTATGTGTCGAATATCTACAAAATGACTTAGGAATGTTCAGGTTTTCATTGGAATTGAATGTTTCTAGTTTAGACTTTGCCACGTGTAATCTTGTTTTGATTGTACGTAATAATTGGGCATTTGGTTGCTATCTGTTGAGAGTGTGATTGGCTTGATTGTTCATTGCCAATTATTTCGGATTAATCGGGTGTTGCATGCGTAAATGGAAAATGTAATGAGTTCTGAAACTGTTTAGCTAGACTTGGGACCACAAAGTTAATGTAAAAATGTCTAATGCACACAAGGAATGACATGGTTTTAAAGGCGTGTACGGATCTTGACCTGGAAATTCGACGGGTGTCACATTCTCCCTTGTTTTTGGAACTTCGTCCGCAAAATCGAGTTTAGATATCGGGTTTAAAAGCTTTCGAAAAAGAGCAGGATACTTGCGTTTCATCTAGTCTTCGCGTTCCAAGTGAATTCGGATTCGCGCTTTGAATTCCATCTGACTTTTACAAGTTTGATTCGGCTCCATCTCAACTTTTGGACTTTCCAATCAGTCACTTCGATTGGCTCCTCAATAAAGTGGAGTTGATCATCGATGTGAATTTCCTCTGGAGGAATAATTAGTGACTCGTCAGATAAACACCTCTTGGGATCTGACACGTGAAAAGTGACATGAACACCACTAATCTCTTCTGGAAACTTGAGCTTATAAGCCACGGGACCAATCCTGGAAAGGATTTCGAATGGGCCTATGTATCTCGAATTAAGCTTGCCACATTTTCCAAAACGGGGTACAACTTTCCAAGGTGAAACTTTCAAGAGCACTTTGTCATAAAAGCTTTTCTGGCGGTTGGGAGCAGCTTTCAAATGATCACGAATTTGGAAAATCTTGTCGGTCGTTTCTTGAATTAGCTCGGGTCCAGTCAAGTACTTGTCTCCAACTTCTGCCCAGCACGATGGAGATCTGCATTTGCGTCCATACAAGGCCTCAAACGGGGCGACCTTGATACTGGTGTGGTAGCTGTTGTTGTAGGAGAACTCAACCAATGGTAGATGTGCGTCCCAATTTCCATGAAGTTGATTACGCAAGCTCGGAGCATGTCTTTAAGAGTCCGAATCATCTGTTTGCTCTGGCCATCCGTTTACCTAAAGCGTCTTGAAGAGTTTGCCAAAAACCTTGAGGTGAAGCGACTATCACGGTCAGAAATGATTGAGACTGGCACCTCATGCCTAGTCACAATCTCCTTGATGTACGACCTTGTCAACTTTTCCAGTTTGTCAATTTCCTTGATTGGCAAAAAGTGTGCAGACTTGGTTAGTCGATCAACGATTACCCAAATCGTATCATGATCACTTGACGTCTTGGGTAGCTTGGTGATGAAATCCATGGAGATTTATTCCCATTTCCATACGGGAATCTCGGACTGTTAAAGCATACCACACGGCTTCTGATATTTGGCTTTGACCTTCCAATACGTGAGACATCGGCTGACATATGTTGCAATATCACCCTTGAGGTTGAGCCGCCAATAGAATTCCTTCATGTCCTTGTGAATCTTGTCGGCTCCATGGTGAACCGAGTACTTGGACTTATGAGCCTCCTCAAGAACCAATTCTCGTAATCCTCCAAAACGTGGTACCCAAATCTGATTCGCGAATTTCAGCGTTCCGTCAGACCTTGGCTCCAAGAGCGCAACCATTTTGAACAGAGATTCACCCCTCAGATTCTCACTCTTGAGAGCTTCTTATTGAGCTTCGTGAATATGAGTTGTGAGATTGGTGTGAATTGTTAAACCTAGCCCGCGAACACGCATGGTTTTGACACGTTCTTGCCGGCTTAAGGCGTCCGACATAACATTTGCCTTACCCAGATGGTACTTGATCTCACAATCATAATCGTTCAGCAGTTCCACCCATCTGCGTTGCCTCATATTCAGATCCTTCTGATTGAAGATATGTTGCAGGCTCTTGTGATTCGTAAAGATGGTGCACTCAGTGCCATATAAGTAATGCCTCCAGATCTTGAGGGCAAAGATTACTGCACCTAGTTCCAAGTCATGTGTCGTGTAGTTCTTCTCATGGACATTGAGTTGACGAGAAGCATAGGCCATAACCTTATTCCTCTGTATGAGTACACATCCAAACCTTGATGAGAAGCGTCGCAATAAACCACAAAATCATCTGTACCTTCTGGAAGTGAAAGAATCGGTGCACGACACAATTTATGCTTCCAAACCTGAAATGCCTCGTCTTGTTTGATTCCCAATCAAACTTCTTATCCTTTTGAGTCAATACTGTAAGAGGTTGGGCGATCTTTGAGAAATTCTCTATGAATCGACGATAATAACAAGCGAAAACCAAAAAATTGCCGAACTTCAGTTGGGGTGTTGGGCGCTTCCCAATCCTTAATCGCCTCTATCTTTGTTGGGTCTACTTGTATGTCCTTCTCGTTCACCACATAACCAAGGAAGTGAACCTGTCGAATCCAAAACTCGCATTTAGAGAACTTGGCAAATAACTTCTCGTTCTTGAGCAATTCCAAAATCAACTTGAGATAATGTTCATGCCCGTCCTTTATTCGCGAGTAAATCAAGATATCAGCGATAAAAACTATTACAAAGTCCAAATGGGGCTTGAAGACGCGATTCATCAAATCCATAAACACGGCTGGTGCATTCGTCAAACCAAAAGGCATAACCAAAAAAACTCATAATATCCATAACGAGTTCTGAATGCAGTCTTGGGTATATCCTCCTCTTAAACACGCAACTGATGATACCCCGATCTAAGATCAATCTTTGAATAATAATTGGAACCTTGCAACTGGTCGAACAGGTTGTCAATCCTTAGCAGAGGATACTTGTTCTTGATGGTCAGCTTGTTCAGCTCTTGGTAGTCGATGCACATTTGAAAACTACCATCTTTCTTCTTCACGAACAGAACTGAGGCTCCCCACGAGGAAAATCTCGGACGAATGAAACCGTTGTCTAACAATTCCTATAGTTGGTTAGTGTTGTGCCATCATTTACACATATAAAAAATGTAAGTGCATTGTGTGGCTGTAGCTTTCAGATTACATAAAGAATGACGAAGATTTGAAGGGTTTTGGTAGATTACAAGACTCATTTGTACCATCGGGAGGTCGAATGAAGAAGTTTGTTAGGTCGAATGAAGTTACTATTTGGTCGAATGTAATGTTTTGTTAGATTATGATATTTGGTTTGTACCCTCGATGGGTCGAACGAGCCATTCGACTTGCAAGGGGTCGAATGGGCATGCTATATATAGGTTGAATTGTTTAGAAACTTTAATATTCGCTCATTTTGTCTAGAGGTTAAGTGTATGTGTTTGTAGTTGTTTCTAGAAAGTTCCAAAAGTGTGTGTTTTCATTAGTATTTGATCTTGTAACGTTTATCTTTATAATATTAATGAAAAACGGATTGAAAATGATTCTTAACATGTTCTGATTTCGATTTATATCATTTTGCATGCGAATTAGTGTTTCCGCACCTGATTTGCTTATACTCGTGTGATCTTTGTGTGTTGTTGTGATAAACCGATCCTACAAAGTGGTATCAGAGCCATTGCTCAATCACACGACTGCAATTGATACAAATTGATCAGATTTTTCATCAAAATCATCAAAAGTTTTACTGTTTTGCATGAGCTTTCAAAGATAATGGGTTTTGATTGATTCGGACTAGTTTTTACGGTTAAAATAAAAAATTCTTTCACAAACTTGTTCTCCCTACAATTCTATCCAAAACCTACTAATTTGCATTGAAATTCAACAACTTTTTCAAAATTCAGATCAAAATTGTTGATTTTTGAAGAAAATTTGATTTTTGAAATGGGTCGGGTCAAACCAAGTGGATTTTAGGTTGAACGAGTTGATTTTGGGTCGAATCAGTGTATTTCAGTTCATTCGGGTGTCTTCTAGAGGTCGAATAGACTAGATTGTTGTTCATTCTAGTGTGTTGATCTTCATTCGAGTCTTCGAGAGGTCGAACGAGTTATAGAGAGGTTTACAATGGGTCGAACCAATTGATTCTCGTTCATTCGACCCACGACATGTCGAATCAGTTGACTGTTTTTTCAAGATTTTCTAAGTGTTGGGATTTTATACATCATGGACAACATTTGGGGATTACCTATGACACCTAGACCTGTTATGACTCAACCACAACAAACACCTATGAACCCATGGGCCGTGGCAGCTGAACAGGGGAAACACACAACCACAGCAGATACCGAATTACTGGGGCGTATCAAGTTCATCACAAACCGCTGTTAGACCTCCTCCATAACAAATTCCAGACTATTGGGGAGTTGCAGCAGCAGCAGTTCAGAGCCAAACCACAAATGCCATAACAACATTGGTTAATGACTTGTCTTCAGGAAATGGAAACAGACCACCAAAGATGTTAAACATGATTGAATACCGTTCGTGGCAAAAGAGGTTCAAGATTCATCTTGAAGGGCTAGTATTAGATGATGGGGAGGCGTGGCAAATGATAGTGAAAGGGTATTTGCCACCTATGATCAAAAACTCGAACACACCAGTAGCACTTGATGATCTGAAAAGACGATGAAAATAAGAAGTATGCCGCAGAAAGAAGGCATATTCTCAACTATCTCAAGCTTTGACAACAGTTTTATTACATCAATTTGGACCGTGTTCTACTTCGAAACAACTTTGGGATGCGTTGAAGAGCAGAAATGGTGGTAATGAGAAGACTAGGAGACTAAGAGTTGAGGAATTGAAGAAAGAATTTGAAAACTTTAGTTTCGTGGGGAATGAGACCTTGAAAGAACTTACTCCAAGATACTTTCATTTGCTATCTGAATTGTCGAATTATGAGATTGTGTATCCCATGTCTGAAGTTGTTGAGAAGTTTGCTGATGCATTGCCTTCATATTGGAGTCAACATGTTGAAGTTTTAAGAGAGAAGGATTCCTTTCCATATTTGACCATCAATGAATTCATTCAGAAGTTGGAAAATAAGGAAATGGAAGAGAGGTGAAAGGAGAAGAGATCTCAGATTCCACAAAATCCGGAGTTGTATTATGCCACTTCATCATCTTCGTCTATTCTGAGTGAAGGTGTGAGTGTTGCACCACAAACTGCATTTGTGTCGACTGTTGAACCAAACAATGCAACTAGTTACTATGGTGTATCATCTGGGCCAACTTATACACCAACTGAATCTCCAATGCAAGCCTTAAGTTATTATGGAACTTCACCGGTGACTCAATAAGCTACACCGGTTGTAAGTCAAGCTCAAAGCTCAAGTCCAATTGTGTTAGAAACCTCTAACATGAATAATGTGACTGTTGAAGTAGCCCAACAACATATTGCTTGGTCTCGGCTTTGGTTGCTTCGTACAATGGACTTGTAACAAGTCAAATTAGTAAAATAATTTGACTAATGAGGATTATGCTCAACTTGACAAAGAAGAAATGGAGTTAATTGATATACAATGGGCATTTGCTAGTGTTATGAGAAGGGCAACTGAGTTCATGGAGAAAACATGAAGAACCGATCTCGCAACATCACTAAATACTACCTATGGTTTCAACAAAGCAAAAGTGACTTGTTTCAATTGTGGAACAAAGTGTCATTTTGCTAAAGAGTGCACTAAACCGAAGCAACAAGGAAACGAAATCCATTCAACTATAACTACCAAAATCAAACCAATTACCAAACCGACAAATACCTCTAAAAATACCAATCAGAGACAAAACATCCACATCTAACCAAACTCAAACCACACCAGACCATAAAAGAAACATTGTTCTAGTATCCACTCCAACTACCAAAACCAAAACACAAATAAAGCCATGGTGATACAACAAGATGAGGGATTCAATTGGAACGACATGCAACTTGGTGTTAAAGAGATTACTGGGAGGTAATGTTGCATGCTTTGCTCAACAAATGTTAGTGAAGAGGTAGAGAAAGTTAATGAATTGGTGATTGAAGAAGTAGTTGATGAGATAGTGAATGAACCGGTGATTGAAGAAACCGTGTCTGATACGGTTGTTCATTCTGATTCTGATTTGGAGAGCGAAATAGATTCTGATACATGTGTTAATTCACTTGATGATGATGTTGAGCAACTTCTCGTAGAAGCTGATTTTCTGATTAGTAAGAAGTCTTGTATGGTTGATGATGCTTCTTCTAAAGTGGATTACTCGAAGTTCTTTTCTGGAGATGAATCTCATTTTGCTCTAATGGCTATGACAGATTCACCAAACCCGTAAGTTCTAAATCTTCTAGTGATAATTATTGTGGTAAATGTGACAGGCTTGAAGGCGAGATTAAGCACTTAAAGTATGAACTTGATAGTGCTAAAACTGCAATCGAGTCTTATAGAAAAAGTGAGAGAGCATTAAATAAAATATTAGACAGCTATAAGAAAGATGTTTCAGAATTAACAAAAACACTTTCAAACAAACAGATTGCCATTAAAAAACTATATTAATGAAATTGAAGAAACAAAACTTGAAATGTCAAAAATAAAATGTTTTTCTGAAAAAAGTCAATAAGAAATTAGAGAGTTACATCAATGTGGCTATGTTTTAGATCACATTGTTGAAGAACCAGTCAAAGAAAACTGTCAATCCAGTGCAAATTATAAATCTGTTCCATCCCCGGTGTTATTTGAAAATCACAATCTTGATGTTGTGACACCGGAGAGTTTAGTAAAGTCGGATTCCACAACGGAAAGCGAATCAAACACTTCTAGTGTTGGTGATCCGAATTCTGATGTGAGACTGATTTTAGGTTTGAATGATGAAGGGGTTTATGCTGTAATGATGATTCTAATTCAGAGGAAGAGGAACCTAGGAAGAATGTTGATATTCATTTGGAAAATCACATTCGAACCAATGAGGGTTATTCTACACCTAGGGTTCAACTTCCTCCAAAGGCTGTGAACAAGCCAAATCAATCAGTTAAGCAAGTTGAGAAAAGTGAGTCAAAAGACAAACCGGTCAAAGTATTTTATCGGATGGAAGGATCCGATCAAATATTTTCTGATGAAGAATATCCCATACAGTTTCCTAACTATTCAAAGATTTATAAAATTTGGCAAGAAAAGTACCATTAGGTTTCTAAATCGGAAAGATCTAATGATATGCCACCAGAATTAATCATGAAACTGTATGGTGATAGTTCTAAAACTCCAAAAGTCCATATGACTGAGTTTATTAGACCGGTTGATCGTGTGAATGGTTTTATTGAACGGCTTACTCTTTGGAGCCCGCTCCAGAAAGTTTAAGACGACAATGGTATTGATGATCAATACCGGTCAACACATTTGCATGACATCGTGAGAAAAATACATTTGAAGAATATCGTGCCTGTTTTAAGTTTGGAAAGAGAAAGCATTTACTTGCTCACTGTCCATACGTAAGACACAAAAGGCAAGAGTTTGAGAATAGGTAACATCATAGAAATCCGAATGTTGGTTATCCTCAGAGGCAATTTTATCCTCAAAGGCAATTTTATAACAAACCAAATTTTTAACAAAGAGGAAACCAATCGATTGTTTATGACGAGCGCAATCGGATTGCTATGGAGAAGAAGTTGAAGAGACCAATGGTGAACACAGTGAATGAACAGCAAAGCTTTACCCAAACCGGTTGCTAAATCATTTGCTGGACCTTCGTCTGTTAAATCAGACAATGTAACTAGGGAATGTTCCACCAAAGAATGTTTCTAAGAAAACTGAGGAGGTGAAACAACCTCAATTCGGATCATGAAACGTTCAGAACAGTCTTGGTCACCAAAAGGGTTCTTCAGGTGCTTCAAGCTTAACTTCTACAGTTTCAGTGATAGAGGTTCCTAAAACAAAGGTTTTAGAGAAACCAATTGAGAAAATTCATGTTCCAATTATTGACACTCAAAGACGCAAGACCACAAAAGGCTTGGGTCCTTCGTAAGGAACTAACCAATTTTTTATTGGTGCAGGGAGTTCCAGTTGGCCTGTTAGCAGTCTTTGGATTGTTGACAGTGGAGCTTCCGGGCACATGACTGGGATATGACGCTCCTGTTTGACATTAAGAATATCAATGGAGGATGTGTGGCATTTGCAGGAAACAACGGTGGTATATAACAATGGAAGGGAGTGTGAGTAATGGGATTGTGAGTTTTGAAAAGATATCATACGTGAAACAGATAGATTACAATCTGTTAAGTGTTTCTCAGATCTGTGATAAAAGTTTTCTGTACACTTTGATGACAAATCTTGCTACATACTGAAGCCTGGTTTTGAGATACCTAAAGAGTGGATTATGCTTAAGGCTCGACAGTGAACAACTTGTACATTCTCGACATGAGCAAAGCTACCGCTACACAAGGGAAGTTACATATTTTCTGTCTAAGCTACTGAAGAAAGAATCAAT
The DNA here is from genome assembly GCA_030844895.1 of Ambrosia x helenae. Classification (NCBI taxonomy): domain Eukaryota; kingdom Viridiplantae; phylum Streptophyta; class Magnoliopsida; order Asterales; family Asteraceae; genus Ambrosia; species Ambrosia x helenae. Next base: position 762 of record JAUTDX010004248.1, on the reverse strand, counting down.
TATGTGGCATAGACGGATGGGGCATATTCACCCAAGAAAGATGAAAAATTTGGTGAAAAACGGGCTAGTGGAAGGGTGTGAATGTGAAACATTTCCACTTTGAATGATAAATGTGTGAGCTGTAAGAAAGGAAAACAGCGCAAACATTCCCACAAACCCAAGAAAGTAAACTCTGTTAGTATTCCACTTGAACGTCTACACATGGATCTTTTTGGACCAGTGAAACGTAAGAGTATCAACGAAGATCTTTATTGTCTGGTGGTTACGATGATTATTCTAGATTTTCGGGGTAATGTTCATGCAACACAAGAGTGAAACGTTCAACAATTTGAAGATTTTGATGCCCAATTGGAAAAACATCTATGGTTTGAAGATTAAGCAAATCATAAGTGACAACGGGACGAAGTTTTAGAATTCCATCATGGATGCATTTTGCGAAGAAAAGGGTATTCATCATGAGTACAGTGAATATTAAGCGAATCATAAGTGACACGGGGACGGAGTTTAAGAATTCCATCATGGATGCTTTTGTGAAGAAGAAAAGGGTTATTCATCACGAGTACAGTGCACCTTATACTCCACAACAGAATGGTGTTGCAGAACGAAAGAACAGGACACTAATTGAAGCGGCTGAGAACTTAGCTTGCAGATTCTAATCTTCCGGTTATTTTCTGGAACGAGTTATTCATGTAGCGTGTTATACATTGAACTGTGTGTTGACAATGAAGAAGGTTTGGAAAGACTTCTTATGAGCTGGTTAAC